>JAADVV010000315.1:0-18764 GCA_023335905.1 Pythium pyrilobum | reverse complement strand
GTGCACTTCGTTGTCGCCTCACGAGCTCCGCCACGAGGAAGCGGAGCGACGCGACCATGCTGCGTGATGCGCCACGCAGGCGTTTTCGGCACGTGTTGTACTGCGCAACCGTGTGCCAGTCCTCGTCGAGGAGGAACGCGTCGAGAACGCCCTCGCGAGCCGCGATATCAGGTCTTGTGGGGGCCATTTGAAACTTGAGACTGCGGCCGCGGCCACAGCGGCCTCCTGCTAGCGCCGGCGGCGGATCTCTGAAGGTAGAGCACTCGAGTGGACGGCGTTGCGGTCCAACCCGGTCCGCGCGCGTTTGCATGAACAGCTTGGCTTTGGCGCGAACAGCGCCAAATAATCCCCGCCATCCCGCGCGTTCCACATTGCTTGCCGTTTTGTTCACATTGGTTGCAAGCTGAACAATATTATTATGTCTCATTTAGAAACCTCTCGCTAATGGTTCCATATTGGTTGCAAACCATTCACCTTGGACGGGCAAAGGTGAAGTACGCTGCGAGCTCAGCCGACCAGCAACAGCGCTATTATAGCCGCAACAGTATGTCCGCACGTTGACGGCATCCGTCGGCGTCCGTGCTGCTGCTTCTCCCACGTGATACTAACGTGGGATGGTCCAGCCACCGTGGCTGATCCCGTGGCTACCACGGGATCAGACCGTTTGTGTCTTTACGTGGAACGCTGATTGCGCCACTGACGTGGGGGGCATGACACGCCACCTCATCAGGGAAGGAGAGAGGGCAGAGCGAATCACCAAACGTACGTACGTACCGCACAAACCTGATCCCATGTGACGACAAGTGAAACCCACGACCCAGAACCACGGGCAACACGCCGAGCTTCGGTTTTGCTACGGTGACAAACCCTCCACTCCCTTCCGAGGGGCCCTTCCGAGGGGCCCTTCCGAGGGGACAGAGAGGGGGCTTTGCAGCGGAGAGACGAGAAGTCCACTGTATACAGTACAGGAACAAACCTGCGAGATAAATGTACTATATTAATACAATGTACCGAGACCCAGGCACGCTGAACTGGTTGATGAAGAAGTCTAGCGATTCGCCCAGAGACGGCAGCGTATCTGGTCCGTCGCGAGGCGGACCAGTGTTGTCGTCTGCGCGGCCGTTCCCACTGGGAAGGAGGCTTTGCCGCTCACCACTCCAAGAGGCTGGTGCCGTTCGTCGCTCGTCCTTCGCTTGTGGCGCCGCCCAGCTCTGCTGGGGCAACGGAGACTGCTCGGGCACGTCCGTGGCTTGTCGTGGGCTGCCTTCCTTGTGTGCTGAGGGTGAGCTGCTGGGTAGTCTGGCTATTGGCAAAAGCATTGCGGGGTGCATGAACTTGCCGGGGATGCGCGGTTCGACGCGGTGGCCGCTGACATCCGGTAGGGTCTCGTCGCCTTCCTCTGCTCCTTCTCCACCTCTTGCCCATCTCGGATCGCTCCCCGCTCTCTTGCGCAGCCCTCGCTGGTGGCGCTCCACTTTGGCCGCGTACTTTTGCGCGTGGGAATGGACCTGCCGCACGGACCGCGTGCCCACGACCTCGGCGATCGCGCTCCACGGCCCGATGGGGAACTGGGCCATGCCCCGCAGGAACCGGTCGTGTTCGTCCGCCGTCCACGTGCCGCGGCGTTCGGGCACTTTCTTCGCCCTCCCGTGAGACCGCTCTCGCTGGTACACCGCGCGGACGTGCATGATCGTAAAGTAGTCGCGGCTGGCAGCGGCCATGAGTGACGTGGAGTGCGGGAATGAAGTCCTGTCCTCTCCTCGAGTCGAATCCGGAAATGATTCCTCGAGCGGCGCAGAACTGTGAACGGGCGGTGACTGCGAGTCTCGCGCGCGAGAATATACTGGCGCGGCGAGCGAGTCCGGCTTTCAAGTCTAGTCCAATATGCACGTACCGCAGGTGATTCTTCTCACATGTCGGTGTGAGAACGTACTGTACACTGTACAGTGCGTTCCGCCGCCACTCTCCCCATCCTTAGATAACCACGGGCGTCGCACCTTGCGCAGTTTCGTTGGATAGCCCCATTTCGCTACGTAGATGGATCGCCACCCAGTAATACTGGACCAATATCAACCTTGGAGTACAGAACTGCATGGTCCGACGGTAAAACTACGGGCGGTGGACGGTCCCGCACGTGGTGGAGCCCTCGCGCAGCGCAGAGTCCCGTGGGTTTCTCTCGAAAAAAGGTCGTCGTCTCCCTTGGTGGAGACAACGCCATCCGCATCCTACAGTAGCTGCAGAGGTCTGCAAATGCCCGCAAGCATCAGTGGACGCGTCCAATAGCTTACTGGCACTAAAAGAGGTCTACTACAATCTGCACAAAGATCCCTGGTCCTGTACTGTACTACTACATACTACTACGTAGTACAGTACTGGCTTGGTGAGCCCTCTGTCCAGCATGGATAGGCGACCTGGTGAGCCCTGGCGAACGACACGAAAACCTGGATCGCAACCCAGTCCTGTGGGGCGGACTCCAAGGCCAGCAGCCCCTCTGGCTTACTTAGTACTTGGCAAATGTCATTCCATGTAATGGTGGGGAAGAGCCTTAAGAGGGGATCTCTTGTGTACGCGGTAAAGGCCTGGATCCATGAACGCAGTTTCTTGAGTGGCGACTATCCAAAGGGGATGGCATCCTTCAGATACTGTAATTATACACTATACAGTACATCAGAGATCAAGGATTGCATTCCAATGCACCTCTCTCACTTCATCTGGCCGACCCGCTAGCCCATCGCCATTCGCAGCGCCAGTTCTTTCTCGAGGTTGTAAGAGCTTGGCCAGACTCATTGTTGGCGTCTCTCCATGACGTTAGTACCGTACGAGTGAGTTGGATCTTGATTCGTCTGCAATCTCGCGTTGTTGTTGCCTGTCGCGGCCGAAGCGTCGAGCGCGCACTATTGAAGGATCGATATCGTGACCTGCTTGCCGTGGTAACTGTTTGCTGAGTATTTTTTCGCCTTGGAGGCCGTGCCCTGGAAACCTCTTGGCTAGAATATCGCTGTCGTGGCGTCTCCACTAGTTGAAAGTCTCCTTTTGGTCCCGGCATTGGCACGAGCCCTTCGATTTGTCGTGCAACGTTGGTGCATTGTCACCGTAGCGTGGCGGCCACGATTCGAGAAGCCACATCCATCACAGCAAATCGCGTACCTTCCAACATTGGGTGGCCTTCATTTCGTGCACGGCGACTTCGTATCACGACCATGCAGGAACTGAAGCGTGGCCGATAACTTCAAGTACTTCCAAGTCGGCTTCTGACAACGTGTCCCGCTTGGTGGAACGCTTCTCACTTTCTGGTGCTCTTGAGCTGCTTCACTCGACAATAGCGTCGAGCGGCGTATCAACAGCTGCGGGTCGCATGTGGTGACTCTTGAAGGTCGCACTGGTGATGCTCCGAAGATCAAGTGTCGTCTGAGAGTAGATTGGGAGGCGTATACTTCAAGATCGATCTGGCACCTCCAAAAGCCGGTAGCTAGAGCTCTTTGCCTACAATTGAAACGCGGAGAAGAAAAAATCGATCGCCTCGTCCAGCGATGGAAGCGAGGACGCGGCCATCGGCTCGGAGGTCACTGGCACGGCGATTAAGCACGGTAGATATCGATGGGGTACTTGACAGACGCTGGGAGTTGGCTCGCGTGAGATCTGGAGCTCCAGTGAGCTGCCCAGTGGGAAAGGCTGACGTTGGACGGGAGGCTTCACACGAGTTGGGGCAAGCTTCTCGTCCTTGGCCGTTTTGTCTAGACCGTGTCTCTCGCGGTCGTCGCCGCCGTCGCCGTCGCCGTTGCCAGTACCTTCTGGACTTCTGCAGTGGAGTATACCTGGAATAGTGGGGATAATACGATGTCCACTCGGGCTGCCCCGTTCGCCGGCGACTCGGCTTCGCTTGACTTTGCCCTGCCCGTTCTTGTGTAGTTCGACTTTGACTGCGTATTTCTGGGCGTGAGAATGCACTTGACGCACAGTTCTCGTGCCAACGATCTCCGCGATTGCAATCCAGGGCCCAAGCGGGAACCGTTCCATCGCGTGGAGGAACCGTTCATGCTCATCTTCACTCCACGTGCCGACTGCGTGGTGATGACCACTGGAAGACTTCACGCGCGAGCGTCGAGTTGGTGTGATTCTTTGGCTCGTCGTGTCATACCCATCGTCGTGGAGCCATGGGGTTGCCCAGTGATCTTGTGGTGGTGCGGCTTCCATCCGCATATGCGCGTTGCCACCGCACGAATGCCTCCCTGGATAGACAGCGACTGACAGTCAGAGCGGATCGCCGAATCCTCGGGGGGGAAATGATGAGCCGCCAGGGAAAGCCGTCCAAAACACAATGCTTGAGTTAGCACTGGTCGGTCGTTTCCCAGGATCGGGCGGCAAACCTGTTCGAGAGTGCTGTCACTGCCTTGCCCTCTTTTGCTTGGGGATGGGAGAGAACGGGTCGCGGACCACAATGCCGCGACGACGTCTACAACAATGTAACCGATCTGCTGTGTCAAAGTCGACTTGTGGTGGACGTACAGTCTGGAGGTAGCCTTATTCTGCCTGAAACTTCTGGATGGTGGAGACGTGCTCGCCGCGCTGGCGCGCCGACTCTAGTCGTGTATCACGGTAGCTGGAGACTGGTGCTGCAGGGGCCAACACCAAAAAATATCAGCCTCGTGTTTAGGGTCCCAGGCACGGCAGGATCGCCATCGATGGCGCGCAACTCAGCTGGCGAAGGGCGGAGAATCTCCGCCCTTCATAGGACATAGGACGCGATCTCCGCCGGAGATCGCGTCCTATAAATTGCGTCTACAGTGATCACAGTGAGTCGTAAGTCTGTCCAATCATGTGTCTCCCATGGAGGACGTAGGAGAAACCTTCGTAACAGACGAGGAGACCGCTGACACCACAGTCCTCCTCCTCGCATTCCCGTTGTGTCTCACGGGGCAGGGAAACGTCTTGTCAGACGAGCTGTAATTTCGAGGTCACGTCGGAAGCTGCTCGGATGCAATTCGGGTATCGTCTCGACATATTTTCGGATGCATGAGCAAAAGCGCGTGGTCGACACATCCTTCATCATATTTCGCACTGCATCGTATCCGCTTGTCGTGCTGTTGACGACCTACACAATGTGGTATTCGATCTGTCGCACACCAACGCCAAAGAGATTAGTGTCGGATGTGTCATCCCACCTTTCCGTGTGGTACCAACCCCTGGCACGTACCTCGTTCGATTCCCGCAGACTGCTGAGCTTCGGAATCTGGAACGTTCGTAGAAACCACCGCTGCCCCACGGCACTCATGCTGAGCTGCTTGTGGTGCAAGTACGAGATCTCGTACCAGATCAAATGCTGGCACGGCAGCTGGTAGACTTCGTAAAACTCGCAGTCGCAGCCGCTGCAGTCTCGTCGCATCACGTGCTTCTTCTTCTTCGCTTTATCGACGTACACGACGGTGCCTTCGGCGGCGAGTGGATCTTCGATCAACGGCTGGCCTTCCATTCCGCTGTGGCCGTACGCGTCGGTCGAGTGGGCGTCTCCGCTTGGGCCGTACGTCATCCTCATCACTGCTGCACGTCCTTTGACGATAGAAACACTCCCACCGACGCCCGTGTTGGCCGTCACGAGCTGTGTACTGACGAGGCCGACACCAAAGCTGCTCATACAATTCACAAGGAAGTGCAGCACCGACCCAGCACTGAATTCTGTCACGGGCTTGGTCATCTCGAGCATGAGCATCTTCGAAGTCCACTCTTCCTCGATGAATTTGATCATTGTGATGACCTCCGACATGCACTTTGCAATTGTGTGGGCTGCACTCATCGGACCGAGGACGGGCGAGCCGGTCGGCGTGTTGTGCGGCACGATGCCCCCGGCAGCAAGTGGCGCTGGCATGGAATGGTGAGGCATAGCCGGCAGCACGACCCCCACAGCGGCGGCGGCAGCTAACGCCGTGCCCCCAACATGCTGGGCGCGCTCGAAGATGTTCTTCACTGGCATCCAAAATGCCTCAAACCCCTTCGTGAAGAACGATGAGAACTCCAGTGACCGCAATCGCCAGTAGGAGACCCACAGACGGCGGTACGGCTCCCAATGGCGCTCCAAGTGGACCATGAGTGGGTGGTCAGCTTGGTTGTCGAGATGCTGCCGCATGATACACTTACAATCCTGATAGTATCGCTCGCTGTGCGCAAAGACGAGCTCCTTCAGCAGTTCGCACACATGCTCCTGGGTTTCGACGTTTGTGATGCCGAACTCTACCTGCGACACGATGGACGAAAAGTACTTGATGACGTGAAACTGGCAGAGCAGCACACGCATGGTCGGGAACTCCTCGCGGAACACGTCTACGACCATGGGTAGCAGAGTGTCCATCACGATCAGCTTGAGGTCGGTCCACCTCGGATGGGTCCGCTTGAAGTCCTGGCAGATACGGTGTAGCAGCCTCGTCGTAATCGGGTGGATGATCTGCGCAAGGAAAATGGGCTTGCTGTTGCCAAGCGCGTCCATGGCCATAAACCCATAGAGCTGGTTGCCGTCCATCTCGGCCATGCCGTGGTTACACTCGGCAATGTCCAGCAAACACAACTCTGGGAAGACTTGGTAGTGCTCCTTCATACTTTTGCTCGCGAGACAAATGGCCTCGTTCGAGCCATCGTCTGCCGAGAGAATACTGACGTGGTTCTCGACATGGGCGTCCACAAATTGCTGGAGTACGTGCTCCACGCGGGGCGACATGGATGTCGCGAAAACCGGCGCGGAGTGGTGCGGCGTAGCCGACGATACTGCTGCGGCCGGAGCCGCTGGCGGCGGCAGTGCAACGATACCAACGCTGGCGTCGCCAACCGCGGACGCTGGAGGCGGTGCCGCGACTGGCGTGTGCACGGGCTCTGCCGTCGCTGCTGGAACCCCTGGCGGCAGCACGCTCACGTGGTTCTTGATCGAGTCGTCCTTGCGGCGCAGCTTGGCGTAGAGGTTGTGCATGTCCTTCATAGTGCACACGCGGCCCGAGAGCGTCTCAATGTGATCCTTGGCGGCGCGCTTGTTCGAGCCGACACGCCGCATGAGCTCGGCCTCGTGGGTCAAATATGGGTGTTCCAGGATCGCCGCGCGGTTCTGCGAATAGTTACGCCACTGCTCGATCGATACGGGGTGGTCGTTGTGTTCCACGTGCTGTAACTCAACATATAATACGTAAGTCGCATCCTCACGCCACTACGTATCTACCCCATCACATCGTGGTCCGCACCTGGTTGACGATCTTAATGCAGAGCACCTCCTTGCCGTCAATGTACTCGCACACAATCGCGGCCGTGAATTTGGCCTGGCAGCTCGTGAAGCGGACCTTCTGTCGCGGCCGCGCGCTGCTCGAGCGCGACACGCGCTTGTACCCGTGCGTGCACACAAAGACCTTGCGGTCAAACTCCCACTCGAGCGGCACCTGCAGCTTGCGGCGCTTGTTGGCTACCTCGACCTTGACCGTGTTGCGGCAGACGTACATCGTGTGCGTCTTCTCGCAGTGCGCCTTGCGCGCGATGTCAAACGCCTCCCACGACGGGAAGAGGCCCTCGAAGGGCACAACGTCGCGCGTCTTCAGCGGCACGCGCGGCGGGCTCGTCGGGTCCATCGTCATGGAGATACAGCGCGATATAGCGAGGGATGTTTCCCTTCGGCGTCCTTCTTCGGCGTCGTCCTGGGGGTTCCTTCCGCTGGGAGAAGAAAGAAATGGGGAGAAGGAGAATCTTGGGAAGAGGGGGAGGGGGTACAAATCGCCAACAACTACGAAATCGCCAACGTTGGCGGTATCTCTCGCTGATGGTAGCGGCCACGAGCGTGTTGGCGAACGCCGCTGGGCGAATGTCTGGATGCTGACGGAGACGGGCGGTCGCAAAGGTGGGTACTCTTGTGCTGGGCCGCCAACGGGAACCAACACCAAACATCAACCCCAACAACAAGTGAAAATGTGAGGAGGGGACCGCCAAAAGGACCAGCACCGGCTGTTCTTGAGAAGAAGAAGTCGACGAAAATGGACGCCGTTGGTTGGTCGAATCAATACGCGACCAGCACGCCAGTTCAAACAGAACATTTATTTTTCTCTGATTGGCTGAATACATGATCCTATTTTGACCAATCCGAAATCGTTGGAAGACAATTTGGTTGAAGGGCGAGAAAATCTCGAACGGCGACGGCAATGGAACCGCGACGGAAGCGGCGTCCGCCGCACGACGGCGGCGCCGATCTGCAGCGCAAGGGAGACAACGCCGAGTCATTAACGATAGGCTCTTTGTTTGACCGCGTACAGGACTCAGGGCTCGCGCAGTGGAAGCAAGAGCGGCTCGCGCACCACCACGCCTACTTCGCGCTGCTCGACCGCACGTTCGTGCGCTGGAAGGACGTCACGCTCGTGCGACGCCAGCGCCGCCAGGTAGGGTCAACCATGCGAGTGGTTGTACTGTTGTGCATTGTGTTGACGAGGTGGGCGGTCGCTGTCTTGTTTCCAGCGCGTGATTGCAGCGTGTCGCGTCGGTGCGCGGTTTTTCCAGCGGTTGTATTGGACGCAGTGGAGAGAGTACAGGACGAGAAGGCGAGAGGCACGAGCAGAGGCGGCCCAGCGCATGAGCGTACTGCATAACCAGGTTTGTAGCGTGGTGGGTTCCCTTAAAGGGGCCGATGTTGACCGCTTTTTATGGTAGGTTCGACTCCAGATATGCTGGAGGGACTGGAGAGAAGATGTGAAAGTAGGACGCTGGCAGCGAGTGAATGAGCAAAAGAAGACGGCATTGGCAGATAGATTGGCGGGGGAAAGGAGGCTCGAAGTGCGAGGCGTCAAGATCCAGTCGAGAGACCCTACTGCCGTTGGTGTGATTGTCGCGCTGTCGGCCCAACCGGACACTACGAGCGAGGGAGATCAGCACTCCCGTCGCGTAGAAAAGCTCAGGAGAATCGTCGTCTACCACTCACAACGCCAGTATTTCCAGGTAAAGAGGCCGCGGCTATCTACTGATGTCAGGATGCTGGCATGAGGGGCCGCTAACACGCTTGGTGCATTCCAGGTGTGGCGAAGCACTGCCCGGGCTCTGGAGAAACTCATAACCCACGAGCTCTTCAGCCGCGCCGATGGATTGCATCTTAGATCTGCAGTGCGCCGGTGGCGCCGAGGCCTTGTTGCACGCTCCGAGTACGAAACTGCGTCTCGCCACGCCGTCTTCTTCCTGTATTACCACCTCACCAAGTCGTCGCTGAACAAGCTGCAGCGATTTGCGAAAACACGTCGACATGAACTTGGCGTGTGCGTCACTGTTGCGAACTGCGTGCGTCGAAGACGACTGGAAGCGGCATTCTCGATGTGGCGGCAGCGATTGAACGCCAAGCTTGTGTTCACTGAATGGAGACAACTCGTCCAGGGTTCACGTTCATCTCCACCGAGCCCACAGTTGCAAGTAGTTGGTGAACTCGTCAAATACCTCAGCGAGAGTCGATTCCTTCGACAATCGTTCGGGGTATGGCTTCAACAAGCTTCACGGAGAAGGCAATCCCGTGCGATCTCAAGAGTTCTGCAAGGGCCGATGCATAAGGCGGCATTAAGCCGAGCGTTTTGGCTGTGGCGACACCAAGTTGATCAGCAAAGGCGGCTCCAAAACATTGTGGAACGGCGAAACCGTGACGAGTTGATGCGCGTGTGGCAGGCGTGGACTGACTTCGCTGGCGAAAAAGAGCTGCAGGCACGGCAACGACGTACGGCGACACGTTTCTGGTATTATCGCACATTGCGAAAAGCGTTCTTTGCCTTCCAAGACTACCGACGGAGCCAAAGAGAAGCTGAGAAGGCCGCAGAAAGAATGATTCAAGCGATAGAGCGGCGGCGAACCGGCGTGTTGCTATTGACGTGGTATGAATGGTCACAGCGCCGGCTTCGCCGACGAGAGAACGGTGCGCTGATCCAGAGCAAGCGAGAGCAAGCAATGATGCAGAGAGCATTCGGTGCGTTGCGGCTCGACCTTGAATGTGTGAAAGGCCACGACCGTATCGCCCAGCATCACAAGACGGAGAAGGTCAGAAAGAACCTGCGACAAGCATTCATCCGCTGGAGGATCTTGTACGAGAGCCAACGTCCCCGTGTGCAGTTTTTGGATGCTCAGCTCGAGTCATACCTTCTTATCCGAGCAACAACTGTGAAGAGACAAGCATTCCAAGCACTTGCGGAGTACGCCAAATCAAAGCTGACAAGACGACTGCTCAACTCGCATGCGCGCGGACACTTTCAAGGAAAGCTGATGCTGCGAGTGTTCTCTCAGTGGGTCGGCTCGGTGGACCAGTGCAAGTGGAGTCACATTCTCAACCACCGAGCTGACCAGTTCCGACGCCGGAAGATGAAGGAGAGGGTCTATGAGTTGTGGAAGGCGCGTGCGCAGGCCATTCGAAACCATCGAGCCAAGAATCGGCTGGCACTGCACCATTGGAAAAAAGTCCGCGAACGCGAGGCGTTCACGGCATGGAGAAAGTACGTCACAGCCAAGCAAACACAGCGAGCGCGGATGCACGCGGCGCTTGAGCTCCGCCATCGCGCTCACATCCGCGATGCATTGAGCCACTGGATTGCAGGTGCGGCACAATTGGCCCAGCAGCGGAGTCGTAAGACGGTGCAAATGCAGGCCACACACACGGAGCGAGTCTGGCGCCGCGTACGAGATATCGCACTCCATTGGCGGTGGATTACCCAGCAAAGAAAGCATCTACTGGAATGCAACGACCCAACCGGCAAGGCTCGTGGTGTTCTCAATGCCTTCGGGTACGAAGGAGCTTACGACGTTCGGCCCAGTCCATTGCGAAGAGGCCTGGCTCTGCCTCTTCACGACCAGCGTCAACACGATCGACGAGGGTTCGACCAACAGACGAGCGAGCTGTCCGAGTTCGTGATGCAGCCGCGGAAACGACCTCGACCTCGGAAGCCTATTGACCTCATCCTGGACAGCGCGATTTCGGATGCACCTATCCACGATGCTGGTATCCAGCGACAAGAGAGTACGAACGAAGATGCTGCTGATGTATTGCAAGCAGTGAACCTCCGATACGGCTTCCATTTTCCGACGGCGTCGCACACGATTGTGGATCTAGGCCACGGCCAAGGTGTCTCTCCAGCCGACCACGCCACAGTGGTGGATGCAAGGGCTACAGCTGCTCAGGAATCGACAAGGGTAACCACGAAAGGCGCTGATCTCAATGGACGAAGCATCGACGAGCTCGAGCAGCGGCTGCTCTACTGGCAAAGCTGGCGCCAGCGACTAAAGCAGCTGCAGCAATCGTTGGAGAATTTTCGCGCACTTCTCCACCAAGCCTCGTTGGAAGGGTGCGTCCATCAGCAGTATCAACTAGCACTGATCCTATGTTGCTGATATCGTTGCGTGATCTATAGAACCCTCCAGGAACACGATATCGACCCCATGCGCTCGCGGCTGCGCGCGATGGAAGTGCAAGAGATCGCGTCACGCCGCCGCTGGGAGGAGTCTCGACCGGAGATTCTGGCGCTTGCGCATCGCATCAAGCTCTTGCGAAGAGGAGGAGCGTTTCCTGGCTGATCGTCGTCATGGGCGGAGCATTTCGTCATAGTTTCGAACGATCTGCGTGCACTGCTCGAACGCGTGCTCGAAGTCCACGTCTTCGAGACCGTACTGCTTGTACCAGTGGGTGTACGCGTTCGCCTCGAACTGCTTGCGGCCTCGGTTGAGAAAATGGTTGATGCTGGTTGTGGCGTGGCCATAATCCAGTGCTACCGTCACGGACGCCTTCCCTCCAAGGCAATGAAATGGGGCGAAGCTCGAGTACGCGGCCTCCACACTGTTGCCCAAGTGCATCCGTGGGAGACTACCTGTGAGAGACTCGTCGAGCGATTTGCTTGCCCCAGGGCCCGTGCCAACTGAAGCATGACGAACAAGGACCCTACCGCCAATGGCTCGGCTCGCGCTTGTCCAACGCGGAAATGACTGCACTGTTTGCCTCCCGAGCTTGGACATGATGGCGTCGTCATCGCCACCACCGCCGTTATGTACAGCAGGGACCGCGTGGAAGAGAGGATCGATCGTCGAAGCGGCGATATTGCAGCTCTTCTTGGGCTGGGCCATCGAGTCGCGAAGCAGACCCGTGCGCACGTCGAGAAACTTGGTTGTTGGGAGTGGGCAGCAGTCGTGGATCAGCTTGGCCATATCGAATGGCTGAGCCGCGACGTCTCGAAAGCCACCCGCGCGGGTCTCCGCTTTCTGGACGGTCGGGAAGACCAGCCCCGCTACGTCGGCTGCAGCCATCGCGTTCATTTCGCGCAGCGTGGCCTTCTTGTCGTCACCCTCGCGTGGCGATGGCGCCGCCCCACCACCAGCCTGGGAGACGAGCCCCTTCCAGTACAAGACCGACTTGAGCAGCTCGTCGTTCTCCTTGTAGATCACGCAGTCAGTGTGCTCCTGGAGATGCTGGAGCGTGAAGAGCGCATTGTAATTCTGCAGGGGCGTGTCTCCACTGGAACATGATGGCGCGACCGATACGGCAGCCAGATGGCTGCGCGGGTACACGTCCCGCATCGTCTCGAGTAATCGGCAGCCGAGCCCCGCGCCCGTGCCGCCACCCAGCGAGTGCATCAGCACAGCGCCACGATACACATCCAGCTTCTCGATCTCTTGCCGCAGCGACTCCATCACGAGCTCAACCAGCTCGTGCTTGTCGGCAGCGCCATCCACACCAACTGCGGACAGCAGCTTCTTCTTGGTTCTGCTGCTGGTCGCGGTGCTCGCGACGAGCGAGTGCAAGTCCGATTTGGACGGCAGCACGTTACGCTGGTGGGTCTGCAGGTTGTAGCCCATGGCCCAATTGTTGCCCCGTCCGGACTGCTCGTGATGCACGTGGGCCGGTTCGAACGGCCAGCGGCCGCTGCGTAACACCGAACGGATCACCTTGGGCTCTGTGTCGACGAGGATGCAGCGCGCACGGCGTGAGCGGCGGTGGAAGAACATGTCGCCGTACAGCGCGGGCCACGCGGCGCCGCGTCTCGGCGGCTGGGCGGGGCGTTCCGACTTCGTAACTGCGACATGCTTGGCCTGCGAGGAAGCGCTGCCCTGCGCGCCGTCGGGCGCGTCACTCGCGTCCGGTGCGAGCCGCCAGAACGCGTCGCCGAGCTGATTCCCGCATTGGCCGACGTGGAGATACACGCTCATTTCTACATTCGTCGAAAACATTTGCCAAGCCCTAGTACCCCATGGGGGTCAAGATTCAGACAAGTGTACCCGTGCCCAAATCGTGGACGGCGCAGTTGAAGCGAGTGAGTCCTCAGCGTTGCGTGTGGTTGACAGGCGAACCAATGAGCGGTGGCAGCTCGCGGCGTGGAGAAGTTGTGCAAGTAGTTCGCCTTGAGGTGAGCAAGGACGCAAGCCATCCACCCCCCAACATCGTGGCAGTCATGCTACCGGTTTGGTGAGCTGCTATTTCTGGCTCGACCTATGATATCATTTTGCTCGGCGCTGATACAGATATCGCTGGGTGAACTCTTAACCCCTCAACCACCGTGGATGGGCACCGCTACTTCGCCGAAGCTTGAGAAGCTTCGCTTCAGGATCTGATTCCGGTACGTAGCTCGCCGTACAAGCCTCCGACGCGGTGGGATTGTTTTCTCTGTGCTAACGCCGCTTTTTGGGGGACCACCTGCTTGTATTTTTAGCAGCACATCCTCTAAGTGTGGGTCAGAACCAGCAAGCAACTCTCGCGTTCGAAGAACCTGGTCTGTAGCGGGAGGGGAAGCAAACAGAGCCGAGGAGCCTAGCGAGGGCCTCGTCGCGGTGGTTAAGCGATCGTGGGTGCGTGCGAGTCTCCTGGGGATGCAAAAATTGTTGCCGACCAATTAGTGAGAACACGACATACGACCGTTCCCGGCGGCATGGAGCGAGGGGGCGAGTGCAGCGTGGAGGTGGTGCCCTTTGCAGCCACCGCAGATGAAGCGACCATCAAAGGTGACCCCGTCGACGCTGTGACGGGGAAATTGGACATCACCGAGCACGCTGAGGTCGCTCGATTGCGCGAGCAGGACGCATTGGCTGTCGCGAGAGCCCACGCTCTCGCCCAGGAGGATGCGGACCACGAAGAAAGGAAAGAGCCGTCAGAGCCAAAGCCGCTAAGCCCGTCACCGTCTCCGTCGAGGCACCATGTTGCAGCGAAAGCGGCAACACCCGTCGGCAAGTCGAATACAATCGACTCGATCTTGGCGCTCGCGGCAACTATCGGGTGCGACAAAACGGTCACACAGGAGATCCCGCACTACGAGCCGCTGCGGGGCCAGTGGCACCACGGCCAGGCTATCCTTGCACGGTACAAGAAGACACCGTATTTCCACTCGGGCAACATCGCGACGTATCTGGGCGGCGGCCTGTTCATGGTCGTGTTTGACGATGGCTCGCTCAACTACCGCGTCAAGCGGGACGACATTGTGCTACGTCCGCTGTCCACAATGCGGTCGATCACACCGGAGGGTGCCGAAGGCGAGGGCGACGATGATGCATCGCGAGACGACTGGATCGACCCGACGACAGGCGAGATAGTCAGCAACTGTGAGCAGCGCATCACATGGTACCGCACGGACGTCCACCTGAGCGACAAGCCGGTGATGGTTGACTTCTCGGTCTCACCACCGCGACAGGTCAGTGCGGGCCGCGCCGGGTACGACGTCGCCGGCGATGCGTGGCTTGACGTCAAGCATCTTGAATGCGGCGTCGCGTACGAGGATGACTCGACGCAAGTGAGTGACTCGGACGACTCGAGCGAGGAAGACATGACCATGACGCCATGGCAGCAGATGACGCAGACTTTCGGCATGGGCATCGGCGGTGGGGGTGGTGGAGGAGGCGGCGGTCATCGACACCACAAGCAGCGCGCGTCGACGCGGCGGTCCAGCATCTCGTCACTCTCTCAGATCGATCGACTGTCCATGACGGGCAAGAGCATGAACCAGATCTTGCCGTCACCCAAGGGCATCAAGCAGACCATACAGGATTACCTCGCCAAGAAGACTAAGAAGGTGCAGCCGTCCACGGTGAGCACGGACCCGCTGAGTGAGACCATCCGCAAGATGGAGATGCGGAGAGACGAGATCCGAGTGACTCGCAATGGGCGCGGGAATTCGAGCCGCGGCAGCTTCTCGGGTGTCGGATCGCACTCAACGACCAACATCATCGGCCCGCGGCTCGAGCGGTCAAGGTCGACAACCGGCAGCTTCATCAGCGGTCATGGGAACGGACCACGAGATCGCAGTGCCTCCGCGGCGTCCGCCGTATCCGTTACAGGCTCCTTCACCGTCACCAGCATCGGCTCGTCCTCCAGAACATCCAGCATGGCACCGATGCGGTCCACATCGTTGGCAACGTCTGCCGCATTGATTGGCGGCTCGCCTTCCAGCACGCGTGTCGTGTTCCAGCGAGAGAGCGACGGCACCCGTTCATACGGCACGGTCATGTCGAGGCTAGCAAGCGGCGACTACGAGGTCGTCGCTGAGAGCGAGCAGACCATCGTCGTGCAGGTCTTACCGGCGAAAGACCTCGAGTTTCTACCGTCCCTGAACGAGCTCGAGGCCCAGATTGAGGACTTGCAGCATCAGAATAAGCGGCTCTTCGCCGGCCGCAAAGTGCAGGTCAACTTGTACCCGGGCACACGCTTCTCCGGCCACGGCGTGATCACCTTGGAGGACGACACGGCGAGCAACGCGGTCAGCACGACGTCTGCCTCTGGTGCTACTGGAACGGCTCGGGTGTTCAACGTGCTGCTCCACAACCGCATCCGGCTTATAAACGTGCCAGCGGACAAGATTGCGCCGCTCAAGGAAAAGAAGAGGGAGCCCGTGCGGATCACGGAGGACCAGTTCCTCGTGTGCCACGGCAAGACCAAGGTGCACATCGGTGACCAGGTCTTTGTCAAGTGCGAGGGCGAGTACGAAGGGCAGATCGAGGACAAGCTCGGCGTGCTCAACGGCGTGTACTCGAACAAGACAGCGGCGATCGACTTTGCCGACGGCTCGACTGGCTACGAGATCGCACCCTCGCTGATCACGAAGCGCAAGCGCGTGACCCACATCGAGGACATGGACCTCATGTCGCTTAAGAACGCCGTGCTCATGCAGGCCTCGCCCAGCCCCGACGGCTTCCAAGTGGACGTCGGGTACCAGGTCAAGGCGGACCACCCGCGCCGGTCGTCTGTCGAGAGCTGCGTCGTGATCCGCAAACATCCGAGCACGGCCTGCGACCTGCGCTTCGCTGACGGCACCATCTCGTTCGGCGTGTTCCCGTCGCAGATGATCATGGACAAGAACGCGGTGGACGCGACGCTCGACAAGTCGCCGCTTAACCACGACGCGCGTGTCGGCGAGATCGTGCTCGCGTGGAGCTCGCGCTTCATGCGCTACTGCTCGGCCAAGATCGCGGCCAAGACCTCGGAGGCCGGGCAGGCGCTGTACACGGTCGTGTTCGACTGTGGCGAGCAGAAGGACCGCGTGCCCGCCGAGAAGATTGCGGCGATCGACGACCCGGACGCGCTCTCGCCCACGCAAAAGCTCACCAACTACACGTTCGACACGATCGGCTTCGAGATCCAGCCCGTGACGTTCGCCGTAGGCGAGGCCGTGATGGCGCGCGCGTTCGGCACAGTGCAGTACTTCAACGGGTGGGTCGAGGCCGTGAACGAGAAGGACCGCGTGTGCGTTGTCGTGTTCGACTCATCGGTGCGCGACGAGAGCGTCAAGTTCTCGTCCATGTTCTCGGTCGACGTGCGCAACCGGTTCCGCTCGCTCGGGCAGCAGACGTGCTCTGGATCGTCCACGGGCACGGGCGTGCCGGGCGGCGACGAGAACGCGTCCGACGTGTCGGCCATCACGGGCGGGCCCGGCCGGCGGCGCCACAGCGCCGGATCCGTGGGCAGCATCATCATGTCGGTCGCGGGCAGCATCTTCCAGGCGCGGAAGAAGGCCGAGCGCATAGAGCGGAGGTCATCCCACTTGGTGACTGAGGTCGGCGCCGCGCTCAAGAAACTGCGCGTCTCCGACGACGAGCCCCGGCAATAGAGATAGAGGCAGCGAACATTGGTGGACGGAGGAAGACGAGACGCAAATATAATATTTCTCTTCGGTCGGTCCACGTACTGTACCGAGGAGTTCGCTGCGAAGGCGTGGAGAAGGAGATGGCGTTTACACGAATTGCTGGATGACCATGATCAGGATGAGCGCGAGGATGAGGCCGATCGCGCCGTAGCAGATCATCTTGCGCTTGGAGCAGACGCAGTAGGAGGACCGCGCGTCCGCCTGCTGCACCTGCTCGAGCGCCTTGCTCACGTTGTCCTTGACGTCCTCCGTGTTCTGCTCGATCTCGACTGCACAAAGTCACAACGTGAGGTGAGCTGCTGCGGTTTGATGCGGACTGGAACCAAGCAAGAGGAACGCACCGATCGTCTCGCCCTGGTCCTGCACGAGCCCGTCGATCTCGCGGAACGCCGCGTTCACTTCTCTGAGCTGGTGGTTGATATGGATAATATCCTCCTCTCGCCGCGCCAGATCTGTATACATAAAAACAAATCAATCCATTCGTCTCGACCTGTCAGAAGCCATCTCCTCCACACAAAAGACAAGCAAGCACGGACCGTCCTCGTCGTAGCGGATGACATTGGCCTGCGCGTAGAGCTGGTCCTCGTTGTAGTTGTTCAGATCGAGCCCGCCTCCGCCTCCTCCGCCGCCGCCGTGCTTCTTCGCTGCCTGGAGATCGTCGTCGTGGCGGAAGGAGCTGGACGACCGCCGGATGTGCTCGATGCTGCGGCGCTCCGAGTCCATGAG
Source organism: Pythium pyrilobum (assembly GCA_023335905.1). Taxonomy (NCBI): domain Eukaryota; phylum Oomycota; class Peronosporomycetes; order Pythiales; family Pythiaceae; genus Pythium; species Pythium pyrilobum. The sequence goes on along the minus strand of JAADVV010000315.1, from coordinate 954 downwards.
CCGCTTACACGTGTCCTCAAACTGCTTGACCTGGTTCTTGAAGTCGTTCGAGAGCTTGGTGACCTGCGTCTTGCGCGCGCGCGCCTGCGGGCCCTGGCATGCCTTGTTGAGCTCGAGGATGCGCTTGTTGATCTTGGCCACGATCTTGTTGCCCTTCTCCGTGAGCTCCTTGAGCTGCTCGTGGTTGGCGCGCGAGTCCTGCGGCGTGCCGAAGAGCGACATCTTCTGCGCCATGGACCGCGTGAGCTGGTTGAAGCTCGAGATGCCCTTGGACGTCTCCTGCACGAGCTTGTTGTAGCGGTCATCGGTGATGCCGCGCGGCGAGTCGGCTGTCATGTAGCGATCTCCCATCGGCGGTTCTCAGCAACGGCGGCAATCGCGCGGGGGGCACTCGTGGCGTAGCTCGTCCGCGGGAGCAATGGGGGAATGCTTCCACACCACACCGCGACGGGAGAGAGAAAGATGGGGGGAGGGGGATACACAGATAGATAGATAGGAACGGACGACGCGGAAAACGGCGGCAGCCACGCGCAATGGATGGCTTGATTGACGGACAATACGGCCCATTGTCAGTCGGAAGAACTGACTTGCCGTGCCATGATACATCGAATACCTCAGGTAGTGCATACTACCAGCTGAACCCACCGGCTGGGAGGGTACACCCCACATCCACAAGTTGGCGTACCCCCCGTTTTTACAACAGCAGATCGTGGGTATGTGAAATTTGTTGTAATTTCCGCAAATTCTCGTTTTCACCGTTTTCCTCTTTTCGGCGCTAATTCACCTTGTTTTGACATTGTGGAAGCACTCAAAAACCTCATTTCGCAGAAGGTTCCAGAAGACAAATAACCTCGGTGATCCCATCGTTTCGCGCTCCGTTGGGATGCCACTGTTTCTCCCTTCTGATTGGTGAAAAATGCACGTCCTGCTGTTCTCCGCCTCCTTTTTTTTTTT
>JAADVV010000314.1:0-18772 GCA_023335905.1 Pythium pyrilobum | reverse complement strand
TCTCTCTCTCTACCAGTATCCTGGGCCTGCCGACGTGGCCGCCTCAACTCCCGCTTGTCGCGCCTCCGCATGAACTTCCTCAAGTCCCTGGGCGGCCTCGTGGGCTCCAACGCGGCCGTGGGGGGTCTCCCCTACGTGCTCGACGCGGCCCCCGCGAGCGCGGCCTCTCCGGACGCGCTATCCGCCGAGATCGCGCTGCCCGACTTCCTCCTCTCCAGCGGCCACGCCAGGGCCGACGCGGCACACGGCGTGTCCATCTTCAAGTCCAAGCAGGGCGCGTCGCCGCCCACGCTCAACGCGCTCAAGCGGCTCAAGACGCTGCGCCACCCCAACATGCTCGCGTTCCTCGACGGCGTCGAGACGCCCAACAGCGGGCCCGTGATCATCGTGACCGAGCAGGTCACGCCGCTGCCGCAGTACCTCGACGAGCTGCGCCGCCAGTACGGCGCCCAGAGCGACGAGTTCCAGATGAGCGTCGCCTGGGGCCTGCGCAGCGTGCTGCTCGCGCTCCAGTTCCTCTCGGTGGACTGCAAGCTGCTCCACGGGCGCGTGCACCCGCTCTCGGTCTTTGTGACCAAGGGCGGCGACTGGAAGCTCGGCGGGCTCGAACTCACGGGTGAGCTCACGCGCGACGGCCCGGCCCACGTGTACACGAGCTTTGAGCAGTTCGCGGACGCGGCCTACAAGCCGCCCGAGTGCCAGCGCCGCGACTGGCGCGCGGTCGCGCAGGCGCCGCCCGCGGCCGTCGACGTGTTTGCGTTCGCGGCGCTGCTCTACTACGTTTTCAACGACTCGCAGCTGCGCGCGGACGACCTCGCGCAGGCCACGAATGTGCCCCACGCGTTGCGCATGCAGTACCGCAAGGCCGTCGACGCGGACGCGCGGCGCCGCCCGGGCTTTGACAAGTTCCTCGCGGCCTCGTTCTTCGACACGCCGTTCATCAAGCGGCTCGACTTTTTGGAGAACCTCGCGGTCAAGACGCCCGAAGAGAAAGTCGAGTTTTACAAGGAGCTGGGCTCCCACTTGGGCGCGCTGCCGCAGATCTTTGCCGTCCACAAGGTGCTGCCGGCGCTCAAGGGCGTGGTCGAGTTTGGCGCCGCGACCGCCGGCAAGAACGCGCCCATGAAGCTCGACCCGTCGGCGTCCCACATGCTGCCGGCCATGGTCCAGATCGGCAGCTCGCTGCCGGCCGACGAGTTCAAGGAGCAGGTGCTGCCCGTGATCGTCAAGCTCTTTAGCTGCAACGACCGCGCCGTGCGCGTGCAGCTGCTGCAGATGATGGAGAAGTTTGCCGAACACTTTGACGCCAAGCTCGTGAACAGCGCCGTGATCTTTGACAACTTGTGCAGCGGCTTCACGGACGCCGCGCCCGTGCTGCGCGAGCTCACGGTCAAGTCGATGCTCCACATCGCCGACAAGCTCTCGGACGCCAACCTGAACACGCGCGTGATGAAGTACTTTGCCAAGCTGCAGGTATTGTGCGACTACCGGCGGGCTTTAGTCGAGGCCACGGTCTCACGTGACGTGTCTATCGACCTCTTTGTAGACGGACCCGGAGCCGGCGATCCGCACGAACACGACGATCTGTCTCGGCCGCATCGCGCCCAAGCTCAACGAGGCGACGCGGCCGAAAGTGTTGTTCCCAGCGTTCTCGCGTGCGCTGCGCGACCCGTTCCCGCACGCGCGGCTCGCCGGTCTGCGGTCGCTGACGGCCTGTGAGGTGAGGTCGTCGCAAGGTGTCGTATGCATTCATTCGTACGAGTTGCTGACTGGTGGTGGGTTGGTGTTTTTTTTATCGCAGGAGTTTTTCTCGCCGCAGGGTATGGCCGGCAACATCGTGCCCGTGATCGCGCCGCTGCTGCTCGACGTGTCGGTCAGCGTGCGCGAGCAGGCGGCGCAGTCGATGGACTTATTTATGAAGAAGGTGATGGACGAGGCGGCCCAGATGAAGGTGCGCGAGGAGCAGCAAGCGAGCGAGCAGAAGCTGCGGCAGGAGACCGGCGGGGACGCTCATGGGGCAACGAACGGTACCGCCGCGGATGCAACATCCGCCCACACGGGCGGCGGTAGCAGCGTCGTCAGTGTCGCGGCCAGCGGGTCCAGCTACGCGGCCTCGCTCACGTCGTGGGCGGCGTCCGCCGTCGCCTCGAACGTCGGCAAGATCGTGGGTGGCAGCTCAAGCCACGGGTCCACGCCGCCCGTGTCGTCATCCTCGGGGGCGTCCCAGCCACGGCAAACGTCGTCATTCACTTCCCACTCATCGTCAGTGTCGTCGTCGTCTGCACCCGCGCCCTCCGCGTTCAGCTCGCCGCCGGCGCCGTCAACGTCGAGTGCGTTTGCCGCCGCTGACGACTTTGGTGGTGAGGACGATGCCTGGGGGGAGGATCTCGACGGACTCGGAAGCCCGAAGCCGACGGTGCCGTCGGCGTTCTCGTCGTCGTCGTCGTTGCACGTTGCTCCACGCACGGCATCCGCGTTGTCATCATCGTCCATGAAGCTCAACGTGTCTGCACGCCAGTCCCCTGCGCCAGCGTCCTCGGCGTTCGCCATGTCTTCAGCGGACGGAGGCTGGGGCGATGACAACTGGGGCGGAGACGAAGACCTGGGCTTCGGCTCGAGCTCGGCTGCGGCGAAGCCGCCCACGGGCTCGTCCTCGCTCCAGCTCGGCAACACCGGCTCGCGTACGTCCAGCTTTGGCAGCAACGCACCGGGTTCGCGCACATCGAGCTTTGGCACATTATCCGCTGCAGCAGCCGCCGCCGCACCATCCACATCGTCGTCGTCATCGTCGTCGTCCGCCCCGAGCGCGGACAAGACGTCGAGCACGGGGCGCAAGTCGGTGAGCGAGCGCATGGCCGAGGCCAAGGCGAAGCGCGAGTCGCTCGGCGCGCTGAAGCTGGACGCGACCAAGAAGAAGGGCGACGAGTGGGACAACTGGGACTTCTAGCCACGCGCTGCGGAGGACGGAAGGATCCTACAGCTCTATAGAAAGAAACAAGAAAGCGTTGCTCTCTGCTGCTGGTGGTATCTATTGGCAACCGGCGAACGACGGAGAGGCGAGCAGACTCGAGCGAGCGCTGACCTGTCTGGCATCGCGTGGCACATGCATGGATGGGAAGCGAAGCAACGCAGTGCGTGTAGCACGATTCTGGAGCCGACGAGATCTCTTCGTGTCTCTACGGTCAGAACTTACTGCTTGGCCTTGATCTTGAAGAGGAAGATGTTGAGGTAGTTGCAGATGTCGTTGACAACGTGCACGACGTAGTGGAGGTACACGCAGACGATCGTGAGCGCGTAGAGCCCCGAGGCGAGCAGCGGGCGCAGCAGCGGCGCCGAGAAGAGCCCGGCGGCCGGGCCGTACGAGTTGAGGACGAGTAGCCCGTACGGGATGATCACGCGCAGCTGCGGCGTGTACGGCACCTTGCACATGTGGCTCACGATCATACGCGTCTATGAAAACCACCCAAGCAATTGTCAGTTCACCATCGACACAGAGACACAGATCCTAGGTGGACGCACCGAGAAGAGCACGTAGCCAATGCCATGGGCCACGAGGAAGATGACCGGATACGCGTGGTAGTCCTGCGCGTTCGGCCCCGAGATCCACAGCGCGCCGAACGCGAGCAGCACGACGAGCGGCACGAGCTGGAACATGGCGAGCGGCTTGGAGCGGTGCTTGTTGCCGGCCTCGTCCGCGGGCATGGCCTCGAGCGGCGTCTTGAGCACGTTGAGCAAGTTGCCCGAGACGAGCACGACGTTGCTCGCAATGAGCGCGCCGATGAGCACGATCGTGGGCGTCACCATGGGCAGCCCAGGAAGCTGCAGCTGCCAAAATGCGGGGCCGAGCACAGCCGTGATGACGTGCACCGCGACGAGCGTGAGCTGGCCCTCGGTGACGCCGTAAAAGCCGTTGCCGCAGCTCATGACGCCCGTGTGGTACTCCTCCCACTGGGCCATGTAGAACGAGATGGAGACCGACGTGAGCGCGACGTAGATGCCCCAGCCGGCGCCGATCTGGCACGACACGGCGGCGCCGAGCACGTTGAAGAGCGAGCAGAGCGCGTCGCAGCCGTGGTCAAAGAGCTGCCCGAGCGGCGAGGACGAGCCCGTGCGGCGCGCCTGCTTACCGTCAAGCGCGTCGAGCGTCTGGTAGAGGAAGAGCCCGAGTGCGGCCTGCGCGTAGACCCACGCGGGCGCCGGCTCGCTCAGGTGCGGCGAGAACCAGAGCTGCACGAGCGTGGACACAACCATGATCACAGTGCCCAGCATCGTCACGAGGTTGGGCGCCATCCACTCGGGCAGCACATTGACTGCGGCGTTCCAGAAGTGGTTAAGCTGGTTGTCCAGGAACGTGTACGAGCCGCTGCGGCGAAAGGATCAGATACGTTCGTCAGCCAAGTCGGACGAGGTGAGCTGCTCATGGATGCCATGGCCCGGTCCGCCGCCGGTGCGTCTAAAGTCTAAAAGTCGGACGATGGACGGACACGGCGGCGGCGGGCTCTAACCACGACAGCATGCAACGACTAAAGCAGGCAACGTACGGCTTGTACTTGTAGGCGGCGATGCCCTCGAGCGCCTTCTTGCTGAGCATGGCTGTGGTCGCTGCTGCTGCCTTCTTCGTCTCTGCGGTCTCTGTGTCGCTCGTCCGCGTCCCGCTGTGGCTGCTCAAGTGGCTGCGCGGAGCACTCCCGCGTGTGAGCCGACGGGTTTAATGGAAGCCCTCAGTCATTGAGAAAAGCGGACTTAGTAGGAACATTCTGTCTGACCGTCAGACTCTTCAACCCAGTCACAGAGCGTGACGTCAACGGCGCCGCCAGTTTGACACGCCATGTACTAATACGGCCTCTCTTTCATAGTGTAGGTACTCATTTACAGGAATATAATATCCACGCAGAATCCAGGCCAAGCTAATACTGACTCTTCATGACGTGCTTCTCGCGGATGTCAGTCAGCGCTCGACAGTGTCGTGCCAATCTCCTAGTTTGTCGCCGAGGAGACTAGCAGGGTCTCGAGGAGCTGTGGCTAGAGCGGCCGGACCTCGGTCGATCTAGGAGATGATGTCGAGCCACACGCGGCCTCGATCGTGGCTGTTCTTGCACGCTTCCATCGTTCAATGCGCTGGAGCTCGAGTCTCACAGAGACTCACACTACGCTCGACGCTGGCTCAACCTCGACATGAACTTGTGGAGCCCACCTAGAGCTACTACGTAGTATCTGCAGGCGCTGCTTCTCAACAACCGCGCAGAGCACATCTGGAGCTAACTGCGGATCTGCTTCACGCTTACATCGATCTCTGAGACTAGAGTCGTGCCGCATGGGGCATGACTCTACAGCAGAAGCGCCTTCTTCACGCTCTGTGATGCGTAAAGTTCACGCGTCACAGAGCGGAGACTCGAAAAGAACGATTCGACTCGCAAGTCACCACGTCACATAGTCACTATTACCGGAATGTCACTATGGCGGTTCAAAATGTGCGGCGTCAAAAGAACACTCTGACTCAACCGAACACATGTTTGAAATGGCCAATTTGGATAAAATACACTTCCTTCGGTATGTTACGAGAGGTGTTATATTTCGCGAAATGACGGAAAGATTCCGAAAGGTCGTGCCCTCTTATGACTCGATCATGCATTGCCCATTGCCCAAGACGACCCACGTGAGGCATTGGTCTCTTCATCGAAGCAGAGCGAATACCAAGCCAGGCTGTCATGCCTGCGACGGAAAACGAGGACGTGGTGAACACGTTCGCGCGACTGCGAGAGCGGGAGAAGCAGCGGTTCCGCGACGAGCGCAAGGGCAAGATCCCGGTCATGGACGCCGAGACGCTGCGCGAGCTGTGCGTGGACAACGACGGGTACGAGACGCCCGAGTTGAATGACAACCTGTACGCCCACTTCCAGGGATTCCAGCGGATCGAAGGGCTCGAGCCGTACTACAACCTCAAGGCGCTGTGGCTCGAGTCGAACGGTCTCACGCGGCTAGAGAACCTGGCGCCGCTGGTCAGCTTGAGGTGCCTGTACCTGAGCAAGAACCTCATTGAACGTATCGAGAACCTCGAGAACTTGAGAGACCTCAACACGCTGGATCTGAGCGAGAACCGCATCAAGACCGTCGCCGGCATCTCGTGCCTGCCGCAGCTGTCGTCGCTCAACCTCTCGCGGAACGTCATCGAGTCGAGTGACGACCTCTGTGAGCTCGCAAAGTGTTCCGAGCTATCGAACCTGGACATCAGCCACAACCAGATCGACGACACTCGTGTCTTGGACGTGCTCAAGCGCATCCCGAAGCTCCGAGCGCTGCGGATCACAGGGAACGAGGTCGTCTCCAAGACCAAGTACTTCCGCAAGGTGTACATCTCAACGATGTCTCACTTGGCCTTTCTGGATCGGCCGATCTTCCCAGTGGAGCGCGCGGGCGTCGAAGCGTGGGCACAAGGAGGACACGACGCTGAGCTCGCCGCGAAGAAGGCGTTTGTCAACAAGGAGAACGAAGACCGCAAGAGGGATCTCCAGGAGTTCCGCGACTGGCAGGCTCAGGTGCGGGAGCGCCGCATCCGCGAGATCGCGGAAGAACAGGCGAGGAAGCAGGAGCAGGAGAAGGAGCAAAATCCCGAGGCGTCGGAGGTCGTCGAGCTGCGCGAAGAAGACGTGGACCTGCGCGGCTTCCGAGGCATCACGAAGCAGGAGTACATCAGGTTGTCACCCGCCGACCGAGCCGTTTGGGACGCCAGGATAGACGCCGCCCATGAAGATTCAAAGCGGGACCGACACGAAGTGCTCGGCGATGGTGTCGCCAAGATGGGCACCAAATTTTGGGCCGACGAGAAGCAGAAGCAGCTCGCGCGCGGCGACAGTGACGTGCAGAGCGTCGCCATCGATGTGGCACAGGAACCGTGCCCCGCAGCCGAGCCCGTGCCATTGGCGCTGCTCCCTCCTCCCGCACCCGTGGCTCTTCCGACGCATGCACCGCCACCACCATGCGCTTCGTCGGTTGGGCTGGCGTGTCGTCCTGCAGCTGACTCAGCGGATGAGATGGCTTCACCCGCGCCGCCCCGTCCGCCTGTGGGTTCACCCCACGTGCAGCTGCCTCCGCCGCAAGGTCTCGTTCCAGTCGGAGATTCGTCCGCCTCGCTGCTCACCGCCCGTATGGAGGATACTGAACCCACGATCTTGCGCCGCGACGCCGCCACGTTCGTCCGCGACGTCGGCGACACGCGCCGCTCGTGGGCCGAGCTGGAGCAGCGCGCGCGCGAGGCGCCGTTCCTCCACCGCCCGGCGACGCTGCCGTCTGTGGTACGTATTACCGTACGCATTGTCCGTGCTATTACACTGTACGTATACGTATACGTTCCGTCGTGACTGGAGAGGCTGATATGTTATCGTGGTGGTGCATGCTGCAGTTGGACGATCACGAGGAAGAAGATGAGAGCGCGAGCGAAGCCGCGTCCGCATCTGCGACATGTGACGGCGCGGTCCCGATCCGCGCGCTGACTCGCGCCGAGATCCTGTGCGAGCTCGCGCGCGGCCGCAGCCAGTCGACGCGCGTACGTGTACCGTTAGAGCCATCGACCGCGCGTCCCATCGATCACGTGGTGGCGCCTGTTGTCACTTCATCGGCAGCGGCGTCCCCCACAGAGTCCGGCTCCAAGGCGCTGGATTGAAGTTGGAAAGGTCTCCTGGATTACAACAGCACAGTGTTCAGTTGTTCTGGATGGATGGATGGAACCTGTTTTTGGATCTTTGTGATGGGCAGCACGGAGTGGAACGGTGGACCGGAACAGAAACCGTCTGGAATGCTCTCTGACGACGCGTCACTTGTGGCCTGGAGCATCATCCCGGTCGGTGGAAGATCGCCAATCTGGGAGTAATCTTGGCGCCGAACAGGACAGTCCCGTAACGGCAAAGCAGCCTCTGCGGCAGAGTCTGGCCGCCTATATGCCAGAGGCGGGAACAGATCCGCTGGCTTGGAGGCTCCAATGGAGCCCCAGAACGCTGCCGGAATGGAACCATGTGCTTTGCGGAACACTCCTCTGCCGTGCGTGCAGAACCGAAAGAGCCAAGGATCGTGGTGAGCACTTTGAGGACGCCTTGATCTGCCTTTTTTTCACTTGCCCGAAAAAATCGATTTTTGGTTTTGGCCAGGTATTTTTCAACAAGAAAGACACAGAGAGCCGCACGGCTGCCTTTGCGATTGAACGTGAAGCGATGAGTCGCTTTTCGTCCAATCGTCCTTCCTCTTTTTACCGCTATCCTGTTCTGATTGGTCCAGAATTGACTGCCGTCCAGAGCTGCAGTCCAGTGACAGTCACTGTGACTGGACTCCAGTCTCGAATCGAGGCTGGAGTCTCTGGTGCCCTTTCTCCCACCCTTCCAAACAAACCAACCAACAAAAATGCATTTTTCCCCCAACTGTCGCGAGCGTGCATAAGCAGGCCTCGTCTCCGACACACACACACACACAAAAATCCGACAATCCAGCGAACAAATCGTCGTGTCACAATCGCTTCGCGTGCCAACGACACCAACGCCAACAACTCGGGGCCCCCCGTCCATCGTTGGCGTTCTCCCTCATTCCAACACCACCACCCGCCATCTCCATCTCTGCGCGGGAAACCCCAAGGGAAACCCGAAGGGAAACCTCCCTTCCCTTCCCTTCTCTCTCTCTCCTCTCTCTCTCTCTCTCTCTCTCTCCATGGGCTGGATCTTGGCGATGCTCTGGTGGCTCACGGCCGCCGCGCTCACGGCCTTTGCCGTGTTCGTGGCCATCGGCGACCGCCTGCTCTCGGTCGCGGTGCAGCGCTTCGCGGCGGACTACGTCGGCGCCAAGTTTGCGCTGCGCTGGTCGGTCTCCGCGGGCGTCTTCGAGATGCACGGGCTCTCGCTTGGCCGCGCCGTGCTCGCGATCGTCGAGCCCATGCTGGGCGTGCCCATGGACCTCGAGTTTGTGCGGCTCGAGCTCTTCCGCATCGAGGTGCCGTGGCTGCTGCTCGTGGCCAAGAGCGACCGCGCGATGCAGTCGACGATCGACGTCACGGGTCTTCAGCTCGGACTCAGCGTGAACGAGCCGGAGAAGTGGCTCGCGATGCGCGAGGAGAACCTCTTGCGCTTCCAGCAGGCCGTCAAGGACGCCGCGGTCGCGCGCGTCGCCAAGGCCAACGCCTGGACGGCCGCCGTCGCGCAAAAGCTCAAGGACCTCGCGGCGGCACGCGCGGCGGTCGCCGCCAAGAAGAGCCAAGCGGACAAGCCCGCGCCGCCGCCGCCGGCGCCGTGGCAGCGCCTCGTCGACAAGGCCATTGACTCGTTTGCGTTTGTCGTGACGCGCATGGCTGTGACGATCCGCGACGAGTACTCGGCGTCGGGCATTGGCATCGCGCTGGAAAAGTTTGAGATTGGGCGCGGCATTGCGGCGAGCAGCGAGAACGAGACGCGGCGCAAGCGCACGATCACCGTGACCGAGTTTGCGCTCTTTGTGAACCCCACGGCGCGCGCCGAAAAGCCGAGTTACGTGCTCCAGCCCATGAACATGGAGATGCAGATGACTATGCCGTACATCATGCAGAGTCTCCTGATGGGCGCGATCGACGAACGCCGTCCGCTGGTCGTCGCGATCCGATTCCCGAGCGACATTGTGCTGCAGATGCGGCCCATGCAACTGACCAAGCTGCTCAAGCTCATGCGTCCGCTGGGCTTCCACGCCGACTGGTTCCAGCGAGCGCTTGCGCTCGACGAGGCGTCGTGCGTCGAGCTTGTCGGTGCTGAGATAGACGAGTATATGATGCTGTGCAAGGACCAGTACAAGTTGGACAACGAGACAGGCATGGTCGGCAAGATCATTGCCGGCATCAAGGAGAAGTCTAAAATCCAAGAGCGTAAGAGCCGCCTGGACGCGCTGGAGTCGAAGATGCTCGCGAGTCGCATCCTGTACCTGCGGTCTGTCGCGCTCGACTGGGCGGTGCCGTCGGGCGGCGCCGCGCTGCCCCACACGAGCGGTGCTATGAAGCGACGCAAGGACCTGCGCACGCTCATTGCGAGCCCGCTGACCAAGTACGTTCCGGAATACGAAGTCGAGCCGATGTTCCACACGTTTGCGATGTCGCTCAACCTCCACTCGTTCGAGATGCAACTGCTAGAGGACACGGATATCTCGGTGCTTTCGATGTTTGCGCTCGACATGTGCCTTGAGCTGCAGTACGCGTTGGAGAAGACCGCGCCGGACGACCAGGCGCTCGACTTGGATTTCAAGATCCAGCGGTTTGGTATCTTGGATGAGCGCAACGTGCCGTCGAATGTGTTCCACCGCTTGCTCGACCAGAACCCTGGCGCGCGCCACTTGCTGGCCATTCGCATGACCCAGACCGGCAGCGGCCACATCGATTTGGATTTCGCGCTGGAAGACTTGACGTTGCTCGTGATTTTCGATCCGCTGTTGCACACGACCAAGGTATTTCTGCCAGCCCTGAACGAAGACGAAGCCACGGAGATGCGATACCTCGCGTACTCGTCGCTGCAGACGCCACCACCCCCCGAGCAGCAAGAGGAAACTTTGCCCGTCTACCGCAGTGAGTTGCCACAAGCGTATTCTCCTCTGTTCCTGCAAGGCATGTCGCTGAAATCCCAAATGGTAATCAACCGGTGCGAGATTTGTCTGCTGGGGGATTCGGCCTCGCTCAAGTCACACGTGCTGGCGTTGACGTCCGACATGACGATCAAGATCGTGAGCTCGTCGCGCCACGAAGTCGTGGAGATGGAACTCGTGGATGTTGCGCTGCAGCCGTGCATGATTGTGATCCTTGAAGACGCGATCGACCTGGAAATCCGTTCTGGCATGCGTACGATCCTGGAGCTTGAAGGCGAAGGCGTCGACTTGATGCTTGGCTACAAGATGGTCGTTGGTGACGGCAAGTCGCCTGCGTCGAGCTCTTTCTCGGTGGCAACCGAGAAGGCATCGGACGACTCGCGCACGAAGTCGGGTGCAAATTTATGGGGTGTCGCGCGTAATGCTATCTCGATGAAGCAGCTTCAGGCCGCGGAAGAGGCGAGGAAGGCGGAGGAAGAGGCTCTTCTTCTCTCGTCTGGCCGCGCGAACCGCTTGAAGGCTGGCGCGCGTCGGAAGCTCGTGTTGCGCATGTCCGACTTTGCAATGAACATGTCGGCGAACGACTTGGGTGTGTTGCTCAGCATTCTCGCCTCGTTGAACGATTCGATGAAGGAAGACGCTGCAGTCATCCAGGATCGCTTGGGGCGCGAGGAGCGTTTGGCCAAGGCCAAGAAACAACTCGACGAAGAACGCTTTATGGAGCGATTGAAGTCTGAGTTCCAGTTGCGTGATGAGGACGGTGGCGGAACTTTGGACGCACAGGAGATCGCCTCGCTCATCCAGAGCGTTGCCAACTGCCAGAACCTGACCAAGGAGGAATTCGACGCGACGGTGAATGAATTCTTGGCGATTGTCGATCGCGATGGCAGTGGCGACGTGTCGCTCGAGGAATTTGAAAGCGTTCTCGGTCGCAAGAAGCTGGTTTACCACCGCCTGCACCACGGCGTTGTCTCCCTCACTGGTCACGAGTACGTCGACGCAGCGCGTCCGCGCAGCAGTGTGCCATCACTCTCGGATAACCCGTTGAATATGGCGAATACGGCCGCACTCGCCCAGTTCTGGGAACGCTACGAGCAGCAGGTCGGCGCGAAGCGTAAGACTCTAAACGGGCTCCCAGTCGTGACCGTGCAGAAGAAGATGGTTCGCACATTCAAGAACTACGAGTATGCGCAGGAAGCGTGGATTCGACTGGTGAACCCATCGCTCGTGAAGCCCGCGGAGAAGTCACCGTGGCTTCTCACGAAGGAGATGGACATGGGCAGCCGAGGCAACGTGATCGACCAGCTTTTGTCGAGCTTCGACGGCAATGCCGAACCCGCTGCTGGGCAGCTCGTCGCTCAGAAGTACAAGCAGGACTTGCACATGTTCATCCATACAGTCATCTCGACGTCGTTTGGTGGGTTCTACATCCGCTTGATCGACGAGAACATGGCGAACCGAGTGCCGTCTATCGAGATCTCGGCAGAGGAAGTCGCGGTGTACGCGAACTTCGCAGTTTGGGAAGGCGAACTTCCGACCGGCGAAGCGGAGTCGGACGTTCGGAAGCGAGGTCGGAGCAACGACTACGGCGTCGGGAAGGTCAGCTTCGCGGTGTACGGCAAGTACTACAACCCTAGTGCGCGTCAGGTCGAGCCGTTCATGGAGTACTTCCCGGGCACGCTCGATGTGCGCAAGGAACCAGGCTCGCATCTTGATATCCACTTCCGGTCTGATCGGTACTTCCAGCTCAACGTGACGTTTGCGTTCATGGACGTCGTGAAAACGATGTTGGCGACGTTCTCAAATATCGAGGCGAAGGTCGAGCGAGAGCGTCCGCATATCAAGGAAGAAGGAGGCCTGTTCTGGTTGCAGAATGAGACGGGAGCGAACCTCACGTACTACGTCGTGGCGAAGAAGCAGACCAAGGATCGCGTTCGGGCTGAGACGGTAACGGCTGTGTCGTCCGTTCCGTCAAACGAAACCCAAGCGTGTATGCTACTTGCCGGCGATGAGGAAATAGAGGAGAGCGAGCAGCAAAGCTTGAAGGAGAAGCAACTGCGCCAGGCGTTCCGCAATGCCGATGCGGACAAAAGTGGCGAGTTGGACACGCACGAAGTGCGTGCTGTGCTGCTCGAGGTTTACGAGGAAGAGATCAAGAATCGCAAGCACGATCGTCGTACGAGCGGCTACACTCGTGACAGCAGCGGTGCAGCTTCCTCTCAGTTCACGCGCAGCGAAAGCATGTTCTCCAATGACGCTGAGCTTGATAAGGTTGTGGACGATTTCATCGCTCTCGCCGATACGGATGGTTCAGGGCAGGTGTCGTGGGAAGAGTTCAAGGTTGCTATCTCGAAGATGCGGGAGACGGTTGATCGCTTCATTTCGCTCGAAATCGAAGGATACGAGGCGCTTCACAACATCCCGATCTCATTGATTGGCCACACGCAAGTGTACGAGTTGACGCCTTACTTCGAAGAAGTCGAGACTGAGAAGTCGATCGCGTACTTGTACCAAGAGGGTGTGGCGCTGCTGAACGGAAGCGATGAGCCAACCCACTCTGAGCTGCAGAAGGCCTTTGCGTGCTTCCGCCGTGTGCGCGAGATGGATCCACACTATGAGTGGATCGACTCGTACTACAGCGAGTGTGTGCGCAAGTACCTGCCCGTGCTGGTCGCTGTGCAGGTGAGTGTCGACGGTGTGTTTGGTCTACAGGTCAAGGTCTCTGGTGGATCGTTTATCCGCAACGACACCGCGAAGCCGACGCAGTGTCTTCTCCTGGACGAGAGACGCGAAGTGTCGATTCACAACCCTCACCAACCGACGTTGAGCGAAAACGAGAAGGAGCGGTTTTTCGTCTTGCCCCCGCACGGTTCCATCCCCATTCCTCTCGACCTGGTCGGCGTCGGCCAGTTTGCGATTCGCCAGATTGGTGAGACGGAGTGGAGCAACTTCTTGGCGCTTTCGGTGCGCGAGCAGCGCTTGTTTAAGAACTTGACCCAGTTCGAAGTGCGTGAAGCGAAGAAGGCGTTGCGTGAAGATTCGGGTCGCCTGTCGCTATCTGCTACGAAGATGGTGACGGAAAAGATGGGCAAGGATGTCGCGCTGCCCGATACAACGGACTACGTGATGCCTGGGAAGGAAGTGGTCTACCCGTCGACCAGTGTGATTGACGACCAGCCGACCGTGGTCATTGAGAAGATCTCGATCAACGACAACCGCCTGGGCACGTGGTCGATCGTCATCCAGCCGCAGGTGCTTCTCCACAATGTGCTTCCGTGCGGCGTCGAGTACGCCATGGTGCAGACCGGTGACTGTCCGGAAGACTCGCTGGATAGCAACGGCGGATTCCGCATGAACCGCCCAGGCGGGAAGTCGTCGAAGGCCGTGAACATGGTGGGCAACATCGACTACTTCCAGTATGTGAATGAAGTCAACTGCCGTCGCCTGTATGTTGAAAGCGGCAAGAGCGTCCAGATCTTTGGGCTAGACCTGAACAAGCCGGCACTCATGAAGGTGCGGCTGTGCGCGAGTGATAGCAACCGGGGAGGTAGTTGGAGTCCAACGTTTATGGTCAAGCTCAACGCCGATCGCGAGGTATTCGATGCGGAGATTTTCGAGCTGCGTTTCGGTGACCAGCAGAATGAAGGCCCCGCTGTCGTGTTCCAGCAGCAGTGGCCGCAGAACTCGGCACGCAGCCTGACTCTGTTTGCTCCATACTGGATCCAGAACCGAAGTGGGCTGGACCTCCAGTTCAAGATCTCCAAGGGGTGTGTGCTGTGCTCGATTGAGTCTCACCGCACGTACTTCAACGGTGCGAAGGAGATTCCTATGCTGGCGAACGCGCCACCAACGAAGGCCATGATCAGCGTTCGCCCGTTCCAGGAAACGTCGCGAGCCTATGAGAGCGAGTTCTTGCTGTCCCGTACGACAAAGAAGTATCTGCCAAACTTTGCCCGCGTTGACTGGTCCGAGCAGCAGGATATGTCGAGCGTTGGTACCAAGGGCGAGCTAGCGTCGAGCGACCGTTCGTTTGTCGTGGCGTTTGAGATTCTTGCCGCCCCAGGCCAGTTCTTCCGGTCCAAGATCCTACGCATCTCGCCTCGTGTGATTATTGTGAATCGCGTGCCGCGACCTCTTCAGGTGACGCCACTGATGCTTGATAAGAAAATGCGCGGCAGTGCTTTGCGAGGCGAGACAACGTCCGCGAACGTGGGTCTGGAGCAAGGCGAGGCACTTGCCGTGTACAAGTTTGCTGGAAACGAGAAGCACCACCCTGGTATCCGTCTTCGCGACATGTTCCGTGACGAAGCGCTCACGGAAGTTGGCGAATGGACGCCGAGTGTACCGATCCGTGAGAATGAGGACTTCAACTTGTGGACGCGCGGCAGCCTCGGTGACGGCCCCGCGGTGAACATTGCGTTTCAGAATGTCGAGGAGAGTATCATCGCGGCGATTGAAGACGTGTCGACGATCCCTCGCTACCGCATTGAGAACCGCTCGACGCGGTTTGCCTTCCGCTACGTCCAGAACGGAGTCAAGAATTCCGAAGAGGTCGTCATCAAGCCGTTGGAGTCACACTCGTTCGTCTGGGACGACCCACTGATGGAGGACCGCAAGCTGAAGGTCACGCCCATCAGCTGGAAGATTCCGACGCTGATCGACTTGCGCCATATCGGACCACGGTCGATGCTGACGTCGGATGGCATGTACTCGGAGGTGTATATTGACGGTTCAACGCGAGTCTTCGCTGTCGGCGACACACCAACGTACGCGAACGACCGAATGCGCGCAGCGTACAAAGACTGGCTGAGTAACACCGTCGTGGACATGTCTGTGTACGGCTTTGGGCTGACCATTGTCGACAGTCACCCGCAGGAAGTGATGAACATGACGCTCGAGAATATGCGCATCCACTCGGTCGTCAACTCGCGGCAGATCGTATTCTCGCTGCACCACATGCAGATCGACGACATGACGCCCCACTCGTTGTACCCAGTGATCCTCGCTCCTCTCGACAGCGGCTTCAACAGCGACAAGCGCGAAGGCTGGCTGCCGCAGGATGGTGAGCGTCCGTTCTTCAGCATGACCATCGAGACGGCACCGAGACAGTCGGGCATCACGATCGTGAACAACTTTGCGCTGGACATGAATTCGATGTCGATGAAGCTCAACTTGGAGTATGTGCTCGGGCTCGCCAACCTCTTGTGGGAGTTTATCCCAACGAGCGACGAGGAGGCTCTGATCCAGCAGGGTGTCGACTACAAGCAGACGCTCTTGTCGGTGGAATTGAATATCCCCGAGCACGCAGGCCGCGGTGGCATGCTGCTGTACTTCAAGCGGTGGCGCTTGTCTCCGTTCGAGTTCCACTTGGTGTTTGACTCGTCAGCGGAGGACCGCGGCGAAGGCATTTCGTCGATTCTGGGCAGTACCGTCGGAAGTATTGTGGGCGGCATCGCGCACGTCACTCCCGAGTTCGATTTCGATGAGATTTTGTACGAGAACCGCTTCTTCTACGAGTACGACTTGATAAACGCGGTGATCTGGGACATTGTGTACGCAGTGGTCGGCCAGTGGTACAAGATCGTCGGCTCAGTCGAGATGCTCGGCGACCCCGTCGGGCTTGCGAGCGACATTGTCGACGGCTTCGCGCTCGCGGCGCGGCAGTTCAAGCGCGACGTGCGCGGCAAGTCGCTACGTAAGGGCCAGAGCGCGCTGACGATCATGCAGACGGTGGTCGGCGCGCCCTTTCGCTCGATCGGCAAGATCTCGAACGGCTTGGGCGATGTGGTCAAGAAGGCGACGGATTTCGAGAGCCAGGAGGAGGAGGCCCAGCCGCGCCACGTGCCCGAGGGCTTTTTGCACGGCGGCGTCGTGTTTGGCAAGAGTATCGCGTACGGCGTCAAAGGCTTTGTGAAGGAGCCCGTGCGAGGCGCCAAGCGTGACGGCTTCAAGGGCTTTGCGAAAGGCGTCGGCCGTGGCACACTCCAGCTCGTGGCGTCGCCCGTCGTGGGCACGCTGGGTGTGGTCGAGAAGCTGTCAATGTCGGTGAGCAACACGACGCACCTCATGGACGAGAAGGCGTTTGAGGGCACACGCCGCCCCGCGCGCGACCTGAACGCTGGCGCGTTGAAGGACCTGTCTGAGTCGAACGTGATCACAGAGGTCGAGGTCCACGTGCTGTACGCCGAGGGTCTGCCCGAGAAGTCGAACCCGCAGATCGTGCTCCGCGTGTACCAGCAGTCCAAGGGCGGCCCCGCGCGTGACATGGGCAAGTTCAAGAGCTCGACGCTGCACCACACGGACAAGCCCAAGTTTGACCAGTCGTGGCTCGTGCCCGTGACGTCGCTGGACACGTTCATTGAGGTGAAGGTGCTCCACAAGCGCAAGCCCGTGCCCAAGAAGCTGCTCGGCCTCGTGCGGCTCTCGATGGAGGACATTTACCGCGATTTTGAGGGCGTGCCGGCCAAGATCCTCGCGGACACGCACGCCAAGATGCGACTGCGCCGTCGGAAGCGCGTCAATGGAAGCATCCTAAACGAGCTCGCGACCTCGTCGACCTCGCCGGTGATGGAGGTACGCGACGAGACGTGGCGCCAGACGCTGAGCCGCCCGTCAATGAAGAACTTTACGTCGGACAGCTTTGACGATGATGACGACGAGGACGCCGAGTACGAGCAGGACTCGGAGCTGCTGAGCTCGCGCTCGATCGTGTCGGACCAGCCGCTGGAGATCCACCCGATTGGGCTGCCGCTCGTCGGCGCCGCCAACCCGGACGCCAAGGTCTTTGTGAGCATCCGTTACGTCAACGACATGCGTCGCTACGCGTAACGAGAGCCGCGCACAGTTTGAGCGTTGAGATGGTAGTTAATCATGTTGGTATATCAGTACAATACTCTTTCGTGCCCTGAACGCATGTTGCCCAAGAAACCCTACTCATACGGATCTGGGAACGAGGGAGGCACTTGTTGCCGTGGTCTCCTTTCTGATTCTGATGCGTTCGATCTGAGTCGACCTCAGCAGGTGGTCGAGAAAGACCCGTGCCATCTTCGTCTTGAGCATCATGAGCAAGCGTGCAGCGTCGCGCGTCGCGCACGGCGCGCTCCAGCGGTACGGCGCTAGCGGCGGTTGGCGTTGCTGTGTGTGTATCTATGCGGAACGGTTCTCTGACTAGGGTTCTGTCTCTCTCCGCGCAGGCTGCCGTACGTGCACACGGCGTCCGAGATCCAGGAGATGAAGTTCTGGCGCGCGAGTCCGCGCGAGAGCAACAAGATCGCCGACCCGGTCAAGCGCGCGCGCAACCACACGTCGAGGCTCATCAACGCGCAGCTCACCAAGCTCTCGAGCATCACGCGCCAGGCGTCGATGCAGTTTCCGGCGCTCAAGCTCATGCACCCGTTCGAGCGGGTGCGTTGGTCCACGCTCCACGGAGAGAGCGTGCCCACAGAAATCTGCGAACAACTCAACGCAACGCGTTTTGTGTATCCGCTCTGTAGGAGGTCGTGGTGCTGACGCTCGGCAGCGGCACGTACGAGAAGAACGTGCAGCTGCTGCGCAAGGTGTACGCGCAGCTGCACAACGTCGGGAAGAAGCGCGAGCTCGAGGCGCAGGCGCAGCGCACCAAGCAGGAGGCCGAGGACTGCGGGCTCCAGTGCATCGACGAGCTCAAAGAAGTGGTCGAGAAGAATGGCGATGCGCTGCGCCAGATCGCCGCGATGGCCAAGGTACTGCTCTCGCTCGTAGCTGATGGGTGGGTTGATGAGGGCGGTTCACTGATGCGAGGACCTTGGTCGTGCTCTGGTCGTAGACGCTGCGTGGGCTTCCGTCGGTGGACCTGGAGAAGCCCATCTTCGCGTTTGTCGGGGCGCCGAACGTTGGTACGGCAGCGCACGCGTAGGGAGACGGGCGGTTGCGCTGCGGGGTGAGGGGTCAGGCTGATTCTGTGGGGTTGTGGTGATGTTGGCGCAGGCAAGTCGTCGCTCGTGCGCGCGCTGTCCACGGCGTCTCCCGAGGTACGCGCTGCTCAAGCACACGTGCTGTCGCACTGGGGATGTGTAACACTAACACTGTGAGGTTCTGTCAGGTGGCCAATTATCCATTCACGACACGCGGCATCACGATGGGCCACATCTTTGTCGAGGGCATCTCCTACCAGGTACGCGTCCTGCGCTGTCTGACGCGCATCGTATCAAGGCGTCTA
>JAADVV010000313.1:0-18824 GCA_023335905.1 Pythium pyrilobum | reverse complement strand
TGAGCGTATGACCAAGGAGCTCACGGCGCTCGCGCCGTCGACCATGAAGATCAAGGTCGTCGCGCCGCCTGAGCGCAAGTACTCGGTCTGGATCGGTGGTTCGATCCTCTCGTCGCTCTCGACGTTCCAGCAGATGTGGATCTCCAAGGCCGAGTACGACGAATCGGGACCGTCGATCGTGCACCGAAAGTGCTTCTAAGCGTCCTCCGTCCCCCCCCATCGTCTCGTCGGCGTGTCTGCTGCGTCACTCGCGTGCGCTCTCCACTGTGGAACAGCGCCGCGTCCAGTCGCCGGACTCTCGACGTTTTTTTCTAAACTACACGAAGCGGACTCGTGTTCTCCTAAATTGAGCTACAGTACACTTCCCCATTACAACGCTCTCTCTCTCTCTCTCTCTCTCTCCACCGAGGTCGTCACGCGTCTAAAACGGTTCGGAGCATGGCTCACAGTGGCCTCCGCGGTGCTGACCACCTCAACGGTTGAGCCGTTGAGTCAACCGGCTGGCGATCGTCCACGGACCCGCCACGGCGCAGGATTCAGTTTTGTGCTCTCTATCCACGATTCGACACTCGCGCAGGTGGATGGAATCATCCATGGGGGAACAACAAGACTCGAGTGTTCTGGTTAGGACACGAGTGGCACGTCATGTCCTAACCAGAACCAAACTGCTCCAGTCGACAGCGGGAGTCACGCCGTCGAGGTCCTCGAGGAAGCATGCACGACGAGTCTGCGCTCTCTCTGATACAGAGACGCTTTTCCCGTCGTCGGCAAAGCGGGGTTACGGCGGAACTTCTTCCGCGCGCGCGCGGAATACATGTTCTACTGTAGAACGTTCCGCACCGTTTCGAATCGTGATTGCTTGTTGGGGCTTGATAGCATGGTACCGTTTTGAGAAGGTCGTTGTCGCTGCAAGCAAACTCACCACGTTGCCATCTGGCAAGGCAGACGAGACGTGTTCGATCGCAGAATCTTCGATTTTTATCTTTGGGCTGTCTGGAGGAGATGACCGCACCTTTGGATGGAACGAATTGAATTTGGCCTTTCCCAATTCACCGTTTTGGGTTGATTTGATTGGGGCCTCACTTCCGTGTGGACAACACGCGGTGGCCGCTTGGCGCCATATGACTCAACGTTGTGGCTCCACTCACTGGGCGGCTGCGCGTGGTTCACACGTTTTCACCGTTGAACGGACACTTTTTGTTCCGCGAGGGTGGTGCTCATCCAGATTCTGTCCCGCGGATGGCCGGTGGCTTTGCGGTTCCGCAACTGCCCGCTTCCCCCACAGAACCAATCGGTCAACGAAAGAAAGAAATCGAAAGAAAAGAGCAGGTTTTCCCGCGTTTTCATCACTTGGCGGCATCTCCCCCTCGCCAAAAAGTGGTTCCGCGTCATCACCACTCTCGCGCGAGCAGACAGGGGGTGGGGGACCCCCGTCGCCTCCTCTCCTCTCCCCTCCTCTCCTCGACATTCGTTGGGGAAAGTTGGCGCTTCTGAACCGCTTGTTGGCGTTGGCGCCGCGCTTCTCCATTGTATTTCCACCACACTCGACGCCTGCGCGTTTGACGCAGCGTACGTACACCGCCACCGCCACCGCCATCATCGCCACCGCCATGGCACGGCGACGGTCGCTCCCGGCCATGGCATACGCGTCCACAGCGGAAGACTCGCTCTTCCACGTGGGCCAGCGGCTCGACGCGCTCGCGGCCGACGACGAGCACGCGCTGCTCTACTTCTCGCGCGTCGCGACGCCGCCGCTGCCGCCCGCGAACAGCTCCCGACGGCCGCGCCATCGACACCGCAGCGGCGCCGACGCCAGCAATAGCAGCAGCAATAGCAGCAGCAATAGCAGCAGCAGCAGTAGCGACGGCAGCGCCCGCGTCGCGTCGTCCTCCCACCGGCAGCAGCAGCAGCAGCAGCGCCAGCGCCAGTTCCAGCAGAGCCGCACGCGCGCCGGCACGCTCACGACACGCCAGCGGCGCCACCGCACGCCGCTCGTCACGCGGCTCATGGGGCTCAGCGCCTTCTACGCGCGCTTCGCGCTGCTCGTGGGCGCCGGCTGGTTCGTCGCGGCGTACGCGGCGCTCGCGACGCTGCTCGTGCTGCGCGCGGCGCCCCACCAGACGGACGAGGACAACAGCGCGGCCGCCCACGACGACCCGGCGGATGCGACGGCCTCGGCGCAGTCGGCGCTCGGCTGCGCCGCCGGCGGGCTGCTCTTCGGCTCGCTCGCCGACCACTACGGCCGGCGGCGCGTGCTGCTCGCGGCCACGGCGGCGTTCGCGGCCGTGCGCATCGCCTCGGGCTTTGCGTGGAGCCACGCGGCACTGCTCGCGGGCCGCGTGCTCCGGGGCGCCGCGCTCGGCGGGCAGCTCGTGCTCTTCCAGATCGTGCTCTCCGAGTTCGCGGCCCAGCAGCGGCGCGGGCGCATCGTGGTCGTCGGGCTCGCGTACGCGCCACTGGGCGCACTCGCGGCGGTCCACTCGGCCAAGTGGCTCCAGTGGCGACTCGGCTGGAGGCTCTTCACGTCGGCCGTGCTCGGCGGCAGCGAGGCGGCCGTGCTCGTGGCGCTCGCGCTGCTGCTGCGCGACACGCCGCGCTTCCTCGCGGCCGTGGGCCGCGTGGACGCCGCCATGGAGTCGGTCGAGGCCATCGAGCGCGCGCACGGCATCAACCGCAACGCGCGCGTGACCATGCCCACGAGCCTCTTCGAGCCGCCGGCCCACCTCCAGCGCGAATCGCTCGCGACCGCAGCCTCGCGCTCGGCCTTTGGGCGCCAGCGCGAGCCCGCGCGCCTCGCCTCGCAGACGCAGCTCGTGCCCAACGCGCACGGCACGCCGACACCCGTGGCGGCCACGCGGCGGCGCCGCACGTCGGCCGCGCTCACGCCCGGCATGGTCTCGGTCGGCGTCTCGCTCGGCAAGCGCTGGCGCCGCGTGCTGCTCTGCCGCCCGTACGCCGCGCGGTCGCTCGGGCTCTTCGCGCTCTGGTTCTTCGCGCTCGGCGCGCTCACGGTCGTGGCCGTCGCGGCCGCGCGGTTCGGCACCGTCCACCTGCGCGCGCCGCTGCACGTGACGCGGCTGCTGACGATCCTCTGCGGCGCCGCGTTCGCCGGGCTCGCGCTCACGGCGGCCGTCGTCGACCGCTGCGGCCGCGTGTCCATGGTCGTCGTGAGCCTGCTCGTCGCGTCGTTTGCCGCGACGCTCGTGGGCATGAGCGTATTTCTCGAGATGGAGAGCGACGCGCTGGTCACCGTGGGCGGCGCGCTGCTCACGTTCGCGGCCGCCGTGGCGTTCAGCACGGCCGTCGTCTGGACGCTCGAGAACTACGGCGTGCTCGTGCGCGCCACGGGCATGGGGCTCGTCTTCAGCGGCGGCTGCCTGGGCGTCGCGGCCGCGCAGCTCGGCGCGTCGTCGTCGTTGGTGCGGGCGACCTCGGCGCCGTTCGTGATCTGGGGCGTCGCCGGCCTGCTCATCGCGCTCGCGTTCTGCACGTGGCTGCTGGGCGGCGAGACGCGCGGGCTCGACGACGTCGACGCCGTCGTGACGGCCGAGATGCTGGCCGCGACGCCCGCGACGCCGTTCGAGCGCGACAGCAGCGAGAAGCTCGCGCCGCCGCCGCCGAGACGCGGTGGCACGCACGCGCCGGCCAAGGACGCCGACGCCGCGACCGACTCCACGACCGCCGCCGAGTTGGCGACGGTCGCGACGTCGGCGAGCGACGCGTCCACGTCCATTGGCTCGTTGACGTCACGCACGTCGAGCGGCCGCTACTCGTCCGTGCGTTTCAGCAGCCAGCGCACGCTCTCGAGCGGCCGCGCGAGCCGCCTCACGCGTGGCTCGTCGTCGCTCACGGCGTCCTTCTCATCGCGACGCCGCGACGCGAGCGGCGGCAGTGGCGGCGACGTGCCGATGCTCATGCGGCGCTCGTCGTCGTTTGGCGCGGGCCGCGCCGCCTTTGGGGCGCTCACGACGACGACGCTGCCGGCGCGGCTCGACCCGCACTCGGTGCGCGAGCAGCTCGGGCGCCGCAGCAGCAACAGCAGCAACAGCAGCAGCAGCAGCAGCGACGACCTGGGCATCGACCCGCGCCACGACGTTCTCTCCATCGCCATTGATCCGTTCGAGGACGACGCCGACAGCGCGTTCGTGACGGCGCCGCACACGCCGCTCGCCATGCTCGGCTGAGCCCAACAACAAACAACAACAACACGATCCGCTCATGGGACGTCGTGTACTGATGTAAGGTAGTGTTCCCCCCACTAAGTTAACCAATAGATTGCCACCGACCGACTGCGTTCGACCATCACTCATCACTCATCACTCATCACCTCGGCTCCACTGCGACTCCGAAGCGACGCCGCCGCCCGTGGGACCCACTCGCCACTGCCGCCGCCATGCGTCGCGACGCCGCGTGCCGCCTGCTGCTGCTGCTGCTCTGCGCCGCGCTCCTCGTGGACCTCATGGACCTCATGGCCGCCGCCGCCGCCGCCGCCGTCACCAATGGCAGCGGCAACGGCTTCCTGCTCGTCGCGCTGCCGCCCGCGGGCGTGTACCAGGCCGCGACGGCCGAGGCGGCGCTGCTCGCGGCGCTCCCCGCGCGCTTCCCCAACGCGGCGGGCGTGCGCTGCGTCGACATGCGCGTGGGCAACAGCACGAGCGCTTCGTCGCCACCGGCACTGCTGCTGCCGTTCGACCTGCTCTTCCTCATCGGCGACAGCCCGCTCCACGCGGCACCGCTCGCCGTCGACCTCGCGGCGCTACAGACCGACCTCTCACAGACGCTGCCCGCTACGACTTCTACCGTCGCGCTGCGCGTGCTGACGGCCAGCGACGTCGCCGCGGCCTATGGCGCGCTGCCGGCGCTGGGGCAGTCGGTCGCCGCGCCGCCCCCCACGGCCGCGTTCCTGCGCGTCGACATGAGCTTCCGCAACCTGCTCGCGCCCGCCAACCTCACGCAGAGCCTGCTCTTCCAGACGCGGCGCGGCCTCCAGCGGTTCCTCTCGCTCGTCTCCATGGCGCAGGTCGTCGCGACGGGCCCGCCGCTCGTGCCGCCGTCGTCCGTGCTGCTGCTCACGCAGAGCTTCTTCGTCGTGCTCAACAACAACGCGAGCGACGCGACGCTCGAGAACCGCCAGCGGCTCGCCAACCTGCTTCTCTACGGCGACCCGGCGCGGCTCGTCGCCACCGCCGACGGCAATGGGACAGCACCAACGCCGTCGCGGCCGGCCATGTTCCTCGACCTCGCCGTGGACGCGGCCGTGGACGCGCCGCCGGACCCGATCGTGCTGCTCACGCTGCCCTTCGTCTTCAGCGCGCTCAGCGTCGACGTCCTGCCGGCGGGCAACGCGCCGCCGCCGGCGCAGTCGCTGCCCGCGGGCGCCGTGCTCGTGCCCGCGACGCCGATCGACGAGCTGCTCGCGGGCGTGCGCCGCCGCCACCGCTTCCAGTACGAGTACGACGCCGCGCTCAGCAACCGCAGCAGCAACGCCGACGCCGACGCCAACGCCAACGCCACGGCGGGCTGCCCCGCTGGCGGTGGAGGCGGAGGCATCTGCGTGCAGCTCCGGTGGACCAACGCGCTCGCGAGCGGCACGACGTTCTGGCTCGAGAGCGTCGAGTCGGCGGACGCGCTCGCGTGGAGCGGCGCGCCGGGCGTCGCGCTGTGCGCCGCGTCCGAGACGCCGCGTCCGCTGCGCGCCGGCCCGCTCGTCGCGCCGGGCAACGCGACGGCGCCCGACTGGTTCTTCTCGCCGTGGCGTGCCACGGATACGTCGCCGCCGACCACGCGCCTCGCGTTCGCGCTGCACCTGCGCAGCGTCGGCAACGAGACGCGGCTCACGGTCGAGATCGCGGCCGACATCCGTAGCGCTGTGCAGGCCGCCACGACCGTCACGAGCGTCGCGCGCCGCGTCGACGCCACGGGCCCGGCGACGCCCGTGTTTGCGTCCGAGAGCAACGTCGTGGTCGCGTTCGACGCGCTCTTCCGCGCCGCGACGAGCGAGCTCGTGCTCTCGCTCGAGCTCCAGGCGTCGCAACTCACGCGCAAGGACACGTCGCAGCCGTGCGCGCACTGCCAGAACCTCTTCGAGTGGTGTGCGGCCCACGCGCCGTGCCAGGCGCTGGCCCAGTGCGTGCTGCGCGACGGGCTCGAGGCCGCGCAGCTCCCGGCCACGCTGCTGCAGGCACCGTCGCTGCTGGACGCCGCCGCGGTCGACGTGTCGCCGTACCTGCGCGCGTGCCTCGGAGGCGGCGACGCCGCCGTCGACCGCGACGCGCTGCTGCTTTTCGCGAGCGCCGTGCGCTGCCAGCTCCAGCGCCAGTGCGCGTTCCGCACGCCCGCCGACTACGCGCTCGCGGGGCTCGACGACCGCGTGCTGCTCTGGGACGCGAGCGACGGCGTCGTGGAGCTCACCTACTCGGCCGCCGACAGCGCCGCCACGACCACCACGATCACCACGACGCTCGCGCTGCGCCTGCCCGGCGGCGAAGGCGACGCGCCGCTTTGCAGCTTTTCGCCCGCGGCGTTCGCGTCGCCGCGCGCGATCGAGGACTTTGTGGCGCGCCAGTGCGCGTTCGCGAGCTACTTGGGGCGCGTCGCCGTCACCGTCACCGTCACCGCCGCCGCGCCGTCCAACGCGTCGACGCTGCTGGCGCTGCGCTTCCAGGACCTCGTGGGCCCGCTGCCGACCGTCGAGTTCGTCTCGCCGGCGGCGTCGGCGACCGCGCGCGTCGTCGTGGCGGCGCTGCCGGCGCTGCGTCTGCGGCTCGAGCGCGCCGACTTTGCGACGGCGCTGCCGCCACTGCCGGCGCCCACGCCCGTGGACGTGTGCCGCGCGACGTGCCGCCCGCTCGCGCTCGACGCGTGTCTCCGCGACCTCAAGTGCGTCGCGTTCACCGACTGTATCGCGCGCTTCACGCCGTCGGCGTCTCCGGCGGCGCCGTCCGTGGGCGACGCGCTGCTCGGTGTGTTCGCGCGGCGCGTCGTCGGCGAGTCGCTCTCGCTGCGCGACGCCGTGGACAGCTGCCATGCGCAGCAGACCGCGGGCGACGCCGCGTGGCGCGTGCTCGTGGCCGCGAGCGCCTGCTTCGCGAGGCACGCGTGCCCGCTCTCGCTGCAGGGCGTGCTGCTGCCGGCGGCGGCCGACGGCGACGCCGTCGTGGGCGCGTGGCGCGTCTCGCCGGCGTCGCCCACGGTCGTGCAGCGGCTCATCTACGAGCAGCAGGACGGCGCCGAGCCCGTCGCGACCAGCGTGCCGCTCCAGCTCGTGGACAGCGCGGGCGCCGTGGTCGCGACGGCCGCGAGCGCCGCGCTCGACGCCGCGGCGGTCGAGGCGGCGCTGCGCGCGCTGCTGCAGACGAGCGACGTCAGCGTCACGCTCGTGGCTGACGCCGAGCCGTCCAACGGCCTGCGCGCCGTGCAGTGGGAGGTCGCGTACGCGTTCTGGCTCGGGCGACCGCCGCGCTTCGTGGACGCGACGCTCGCGCCGCGCTGGCGGCTCGTGACGCTGCCCGGCGACGCGGAGCCCGACTTTGTGGTCGAGATGGTCGCGGCCGCCAACACCAGCGGCAGCGACAATGCGCTGCTGTCCGTCGTGGAGATGGCCGCGTCCGTCGCGGCGTGAGCGAGAGACGCGTTCGTTCGACCCATTTTCATAATACTTCTTGTATTTGCATGCATGCATTCCTTCCTTCCTTCCTCTCTCTCGAGGCCGCCGCGTCAGCGTGTGTGCCTTTGCTGCTGCGTCCACACGCTCTGCGCGAACTGCGCGATCGCGCGCGCCGACCACGCGCGCACGCGGCGCGCGCCATCCGCCGAGTCGTCGGCGTCCTCGTAGAATGCCAAGTGGCCGCCGCGCTGGGTCACGCAGAGGATCACGTGCGGGTTCTCGCGCGCCTGCTCGTACGGGATGGTCACGCTGATGGGGTCGTCCTCGGCGTTGAGGCAGAGCAGCGGCACGCGCACGCGCGCGAGCCGCGTGACGCACGACGCGTCCGCGTAGTACGCGTGGACGCTCGCGTAGTCAAAGATGCGGCGCGTGAGCCGGTCGTCAAACTGCGTGAGCGTCGCGGCGCGGCGCACGGCCGCCAGGTCGATGCGCGGGTCGCCGCGGAAGACCTCGTGCGCGTTGCTCTTGGTGAAGAAGAGCTGCTGCAGGTTGCCGTTGAGCGCCTTGTCGTACGTCGCGCGGTAGAACGGCGTCGACTTGAGATGGGCCGCGCACGCCACGAGATCGAACGGGTTGCCCACCGAGACGCCCGCGGTCACGCGCGCCGCGGCCGCGTCCTGCTGCTCGCCGAGGTACTTGACGAGCACGTTGGAGCCCATGGAGAAGCCGACGGCGACGAGCGCGCTGCGCTGGACAAAGTCAAACTGGTCGCGGAGCGAGTCGAGCACGAAGCGCAGGTCGTCCGTGTACGCGCAGCAGAAGAGCTGCGGCGTCTTGAGCGGCGTGTCGGCGCAGCCGCGCGCGTTCATCACGACGACCTGCCACCCGTTCTCCACGGCGAGATGGACGGCGCAGCGGATGTAGAACTCGCCGCTGCCGCCCGTGAGCCCGGGGAGCACGAGCATCGTGGGCGCCGCGGCGTCGAGCGCCGAGACGCGCGGCCGTCGGCGCGCGGCGGCAGCGCCCAGTCGAGCGACAGGATGCCGCCGTCGGGCATGTCGAGCGTCTGGCGCTCGTAGCAGAGCGCTGGGAACGCGTGCTGCGGCTCGCGCGAGAGCTGCACGGTCTGCAGGTGGCCGCTCGTGAGGTGCCACGGCGGGCAGTACACGTCCTGGGCTGTGTGGGTCACAGAGAGAGAGAGAGGGGGGCGTCAGCAGAGGCCAGCACAAGACAACGTCGGTACTAGAGCGAGAACGCACTGAGCGCGGGGCACGCGGCGAGCAGCGCGGCGTTGGCGGGCGTCGGCGCGTAGTGGAGCCGCGGGCGCTCGGCGGCGAGCACGCGGTGGAGGCGGCGCACCAGCGGCCGCAGCAGCAGCGGCCACGCGCGGCGCATCACGAGTAGCAGCAGCAGCAGCTGCAGGCGGCGGCGGTGCGCGCGGAGCACGCGCAGCACGCGCAGCAGCAGCGGCCAGTCCATGGCGAATGGCGAATGGCGAATTGTTCGTGCTGACGTCAACCGGATGGCGGTTGGCTTCCGTAAGTAAACCACCACGCACTATTCAGGTGGCATATAGTATGTACCCAAATGTAGCCATGTTACCCCCTCCCAATCAGACCAACGCGACGCGGAAGCTGTCGGCGTACTCGGCGATCGCGCGCGACGACCAGACGCTCGGGAACGCGCGCGGCTTCTCTCCACCACTCCGTAGCGGAGAGTCGCTCTCGTAGAACGCCAAGTGGCCGCCGCGCTGGGTCAGGCAGAGGATCACGTGCGGGTTGCGGCGGATCGCGTCCATCGGGATCGCGTGCGTCGCGCTGATCGGGTCGTCCTCGGCGTTGATGCAGAGCAGCGGCACGCGCACGAGCGGGATGCGCGAGCCGGAGGAGCCGTCCGTGTAGTACTCGTGCGCGTCCCTGTAGCCGAAGACGAGACACGTGAGCTTTTCGTCAAACTCGTCGATCCCCTGCGCGTTGCGCACGGCGTCGAGGTCGATGGTCGGGTGGTTCTGGAAGGCCTCGTGGGCGTTGCTCTTGTGGAAGAAGAGCAGCTTGAGGTTCGCCGTCAGCGCGGCATAGTACGTGTGGCGGTAGAGGAACGACCGCTTCAGGTTGCGCGAGGCCTCGACCATGTCGAACGGATTGCCCACCGACACGGCCGCCGTCACGAGCGCGTCCTCTTGGTACTCGCCCAGGTACTTGACCAGCACGTTCGAGCCCATGGAGAACCCCACAACGACCAGCGCTGCGGCGTCCAAGAAGTTGTACTTGGCTCGAAGCATCTCGAGCACCACACGCAAATCGCCCGTGTACGCACAGCTGAAGAGCTGCGGCGTGCGCAGCGGCGTGCCCGCGCAGCCGCGCGCGTTGAGCACGATCGCCTGCCAGCCGAGACCGAGCATCTCTTGGACGAGGCTGCGGATATAGAATTCGTCGCTGCCACCCGTGAGGCCCGGCAGAATGACCATCGTGCATTGGTTCGGGTCGACCTGCTCGATAGTCGGAATCGATCCGTCGGCGCGCGGAGGAAGCGCCCAGTCGAGCGAGATGATGCCGCCGTCGGGCATCTCCACGATTTGGCGCTCGTAGTGGATCGTGGGCTGCACGGAGCGCATGGCCGCGCCGAGGTACAGCGTCTGCGCGTGTCTGGCATCACAGCCACCACTGTAAGTAAGCGCGTCCACCTCTTTACTGACCACAACAGGGCGAACGAACCCGTTCATGAGGTACCACGGCGGGTGGTACTTGCTCTTCATGACGTGACAGTGCGCGAGTAGCTCCTCGTTGTGCGGCGTCGACTGGTAGACCAGCCGCGGCGTCTGCGCGTGGCGCGCAAAGTGGATCCGCAGCAGCCACCGGCGCAGCCACGGCTTCCACGCGCCGCCCAGCAGCACCACTACGAGCGCCACGTGGACGTGCCGCCGGTACGTCGCGTACGCGAAGCGCGCCTCCGCGCGCAGCAGGCGCAGCGCCTCGCTTGCGAGCCGCCAGTCCATCGAGTCGTCGGATCAAGAGCTCACGTGCGGTCAGAGGCTTGATCACGGAAGCTTTCCGATTAAGTACGACTTGTTGAACGCACCTAAGAAAAAATGTAGCCATGTGAAAAGTAGTGCGAACTTAGTGGTGTTCGATTACTGAAATTAGTTAGCATTCGTGCTACTGCGAATGCCTTCAGCGAATTCGGCGACGACGTTGACGGACCACACGGGTGCGGGCGCGCGCGGCGCGTGGACACGCACGTCGTCCGCGTCTTGGTCGTAGTCGCCTTCGTAGAACGCCAAGTGGCCGCCCGACTCGGTCACGCAGAGGATTACGTGCGGGTTCAGCGCGGCGTCCGCGTACGGGATCGCGTCCTCCGTGCTGATTGGATCGTCCTTGGCATTCAGGCAGAGTAGCGGCACGCGGACGCTTTGGATGCGCGTTGAAGAGGACGCGTCGCTGTAGAACGCGTGGACGCTCTCGTAGTTGAACACGAGCCGCGTGAAGCGGTCGTCGAACTGCGTGACGGTCGTGGCGTTGCGCAGCGCCTCGAGGTCGAGCTTCGGGTGGCGCGCAAAGATCTCGTGGGCGTTGCTCTTGTGGAAAAACAGCTCGAGCAGATTCTTGTTGAGCGTCGTGTCGTAGGTGTTGCGGTAGAAGAACGACGACGAGAGATGCGACGAGCACTTGACGACGTCAAATGGGTTCCCGACGGAGATGCCCGCGTGGAGAAGCTGCTTGGCGTTGTCTTTCTCTTCGCCGAGGTACTTGACGAGCACGTTCGAGCCAAGCGAGAAGCCGACGACGACGAACGTGTCAGCCATAAAGTTGTAAGTGTCTTTGAAGTGACGGACTACGTAACGCAAGTCCTCCGTGTACGCGACGCAGAAGAACTGTGGTGTCTTGAGCGGCGTGTCGGCGCAGCCGCGCGCGTTCATCACAACGACCTGCCAGCCGAGCGATACCATGCGCCTGGCGACCGAGCGAATGTAGAATTCGCTGCTTCCACCCGTGAGACCCGGCAGCATGAGCATCGTGCGGCGCTCGGGGTCGAGTTCCGAGACGCGCGGGATCGTGCCATCCGCACGCGGGGGGATTGCCCAGTCTAGTGAGATAATGCCACCGTCGGGCATATTGAGGATTTGGCGTTCGTAGAGCATGAGCGGCTCCACGTTTTTCATCTCGCGCGCGAGCTGCAGCGTCTGTAGGTGGCCGTTGAACAGGTACCACGGCGCGTAGTACTTCTTCTTGGCTGGTAAACACACACACGCCGCCATCAGAGACAGCGCCTATGAAGCTCAGAGTCGTCAAGTTGGAAGCGACGCACTCATGGTCGAGCATCGCGCGAGCAGCGCGTGGTTCTCGGGCGTCGGCTGGAAGTGCAGCTTGGGCGTCTCCGCCGTCGCGAGGAAGTGGAGCCGCAGCAGCCACCTGCGGAGAAGCGGCCGCCACGCCACGCCGAGAAGCAGTAGCAGCAGCGCCGCCTGCGCGCGGCCGCCGCGGAGCGTCGCGCTGATCGCCGCCAGCGCCATTTGAGTCGATCGTCAGCGGCTTTCGGTGCCGCAGGCTTCGGAGCCGCTCGTCCGACGTTTGATTTTGATGAGCTAAACAGAAACGGTTTAGGTTAACTTGCACAGGTTAACCTTTACTCATGTGGTCCACGCGTAATCGCATTCAATGTGTCGGTCGGACTTTAGCGGAGCGATCCGTACTTAGTCGGCGTGTCGCACTACTCATGTTCAATCTTGAATGCGAAGAGCTTCCGCGCATCCTTCAGGAGATCCAACGCCCGCCCGCGAGAAGCGTCGTCGTCACAGCCGCAACTTCTCTTCTCTCGCTCTCTCTCTTGCTCTCATTCGGCTTCTTGCGCTGCATGACGAAGCCCCTCGAGCCTTCCACCAAGAGGTCCGTCTGTTCAATCCATCCGCCTCCATCGTCGTCTGTGGCCGCACTTGCTAACTCGCTCTGCCGCCGCCACCACCAGACAACGCACCGACGCTCCCCCTCTCTCCGCCATGGCGTTCACGGCTGAAAACCTCATCGACGGCGCGTTCGTCGCGCCCACGGGCGGCCAGTACGTCGACGTGACGAACCCCGCGACGGGCGACGCCATCGGCAAGTGCGCGCTCTCTACGGCGCAGGACGTGGCCACGGCCGTGGCGCGCGGCAAGGCCGCGTTCAGCGAGTGGAGCAAGCTCACGGTCAAGACGCGCGCGGGCATCATGCTCAAGTTCCACGCGCTGATGATGCAGCACGCCGACGAGCTGGCCGACATTGTCGTGCTCGAGAACGGCAAGAACAAGATGGAGGCGCTGGCGAGCGTCATGAAGGGCAACGAGACGGTCGAGTACGCGTGCAGTCTGCCGCAGCTCGTGCAGGGCCGCACGCTGCAGGTCTCTCGCGGCATCACGTGCCAGGAGATCCGCGAACCGCTGGGCGTCGTCGCGAGCGTCGTGCCGTTCAACTTTCCCATCATGGTGCCCATGTGGACGGTGCCCATCGCGCTCACGATGGGCAACTGCGTGATCCTCAAGCCGTCGGAGAAGGTGCCGCTCACGATGCGGCGCGTGGCCGAGCTACTCATGGAGGCGGGCGTGCCGAGCGGCGTGTTCCAGATCGTGAACGGCAAGGAGGAGGTCGTGACGAGCCTGTGCGACCACCCGGACGTCGCGGCCGTGACGTTTGTCGGCTCGTCGCGCGTCGCGCAGCTCGTGGCGCGCCGTTGCCGTGCGCTCGACAAGCGCGTGCTCGCGCTGGGCGGCGCCAAGAACCACCTCGTCGCGCTGCCAGACGCGGACGCCGAGATGGCGGCCAAGGACATTGTCGCGTCGTTTGCTGGCTGCGCGGGCCAGCGCTGCATGGCCGCGTCCGTGCTGCTGCTCGTGGGCGACTGCTCGGAGCTGCTGCAGCTCGTGGTGGAAAAGTCCAAGCAGCTCACGCGCGGCGTGAACGCCGGGCAGGTCGGTGCGGTCATCGACGAGCAATCCAAGCAGCGCATCCTCCAGTACATCAACGAGGCCGAGCAGGGCGGCGCCAAGGTGCTCGTGGACGGCCGTGCGTGGGCGAGCGAGCCCCAGGGCACGTGGGTCGGACCAACCATCTTGCTCCACACGAACCCGCAGGACGCGGCCATGAAGGATGAGATCTTTGGGCCCGTGCTGTCGGTCCACCAGGTGAGCTCGTTCGAGGACGCGCTCGCGATCGAGAACGGCAACGACTTTGGCAACGCCGCGAGCGTGTACACGTCGAGCGGCGCGTACGCCGAGTTTTTCCAGTCGCGCTTCCGCGCCGCCATGATCGGCGTCAACATTGGCATCCCCGTGCCGCGCGAGCCCTTCAGCTTTGGCGGCCTCTACGGCACCAAGAGCAAGTACGGCGACATGGACATCACGGGTGACGGCGGCATCGAGTTCTTTTCGAGCCGCCGCAAGGTCACGTCCAAGTGGAGCGCCGTGGCCAACCTCGCCGACAAGGCCAACTTTAGCGCCCAGATCTAACCACCCCAAAGACTCGTGCGTGTGACGTGCGATGTATATGACGCACTTGTCCGTGCTTGCTACTACTAACTGACACTCATGCCACGGCCGCGACGCCCACGGCCAGCGCCGCCGCGAGCAGCACAACGCGCAGCGCCGAGTGCGAGCCCAGCCGCGGCGCCGCGCGCGAGCTGCCGCCGGCACTCGGCGCCGTCGCGTTCGACTGCCTGGTCTTCTTCTTCTTGCCATACTTCTGGATGTACAGGTCCTCCTTGCTGGCGACGCACTTGTACGTCTCGTCGCGCTTGTCGAACGCGCAGATCGAGTCGTTCGACAGCACGTGGCCTGTGTCCTGGCACGGTTGCGCGCCCGCGAGCGGGCACTCGCCCTTCTCGGCGACCGCGGCGTTGCCGCACTTGTTGCCGATCACGGCCGCCGGCGAGAGGCAATAGTCGGACGCGCTCATGAGCGAGACCTTGCGCACGTTCTTGCACACGCACGCGTAGCTGAGCAGCGGGTCCAGCGAGCCGTCGCCGTTGCTGCTGCTCGTCTCGGCCGTGTCGGCAGTCTGCGACGCGGACGACTCGGAGGACGCCGCCGCGCGGAAGGCCGAGCTCGCGCGGCCGCTGCCGCTGCCGCTCGTGGCCACCAGACTCTCTTGCGGCGGCGTATTCGTCGTCGACGGCGACCGCAGCGCGTTGCGTGCCAGCAACGACTCGGGCGGCAGCGTCGTCGCGGTCGCGATGGCGATCGACGCGTTGGTCGGCGCGGGTGGCGTCGTCGCGGGCGGCGGCGCTAAACCCTGCGTCGTGCCGCCCGACGGATCCGCAGTGGGGACGTCCGGCGCCGGCGTGGCAGACGCGGAGGAATCGGGCGTAGCAGCTCCAGCCGATTCGGTCGGAGACGGCGCGGTCGTGGACTCTGGCGTCGGCATCGTCAGGCCAGCAAACGCTTGGTCGCCAGTCTCTCCAGTGGGCGGGACCGCGAGCATTTCCTTCTGGAAAGCCGAGAACGTCGACGGGTCGATACTCGCCGGCGTATCTGGCGAGATCTCCTGAGCAAAGGCACCGCCCTGGAGCAGCGCCAGCACGGCGGCGGCAACGGCGAGAGTCGGACGCATGTGTGTGTGTGTGTGTGTCGATTGCTTCGGTCGCGATGGAAATCGGCTTGCGCGTGAGACTGCAAATGCTGCTGTGCGGCCTGCTGCTTTCGCGCGGCGGGTCTTCTGCTCACCATCGCATCCGCCAAAGCGGCCACGACGCCGCCGCCAGCGGCAGCAGCGCGTCACCTCCATCACATCGCGTGTGACATGGAAGAGTGATGTCCATCAACGCTATTCTCATCGTGCCGAACGTGCCGCGGCGCTTCCTCGGAAACGCGCCGGTCGCAGTGTCGCACACAAGCGCCGCGGCGCGCGCCGCCGTCGCCTATTGATAGCATCGATCCGCCCAAGGCAGTGCGCAAGTCCGCGGCGTCGCGTCCAGTGACAAGCCCCCGCCATACGAGACGCCGCGGCACCGCAGCGAAAATGAATCGCCGCTGCCAGAAGAGTAGTAGTAGTACCGGTATGGCCAGTGGCGCCGCTGGCCCCACCACTGGCCTCTTGGGGAAGCTGCTCGTCAGTCCGCGGCCGCATGGGACCTGCCGCATCAGATGAAAGGCGCCGCCGCGTCCCATTGTCCATAGCTCATCGCGTCGCCTCGCCACTCGGTTCCCGCGACCGTTCAAGATCGTTCTCTTGGGCGACCACTAAGTACGCATGTGGGCATCTGCTAAGTGCGCACCCTACTCCCCCCAATAGTAGCCGCCGTCCAATTGGCGGCCATCGATTCCGCACACCCCCACCCGAGCAGCGAAGCTCCGTCACGAGATCGCAGCAGCACGAATGTCGAGCGTCAAGGGCGTCGTGCGTCTGCGCGTGCTGGCCAACAAGGCCGCGCCGTCGCCGGCCATCGGTCAGGCGCTGGGTCCGCTCGGCGTCAACATGATGGAGTTTTGCAAGGCCTTCAATGAGCGCACCAACAAGCACATCGACAACATCCCGATCCCCGTCACGCTCACGGCGTTCAGCGACCGCACGTTCAAGTTTGAGATCAAGACGCCGCCGGCCTCGTGGTTCATCAAGCGCGCCGCGGGTATCACGGGCGGCTCGGCCACGCCCGGCCAGAACGAGGTCGGCACGGTGCACCTGCGCCAGATCTACGAGATCGCCAAGGTCAAGCAGGAGGACGAGCACGTGAACTACATCGACCTGCAGTCGATCTGCAAGAGCCTCATCGGCTCGGCCAAGTCCATGGGCATCCGCGTCGTGCCGTAGAGAAACGAGCGCAACCAACGCATACGCGGCGAACGAGAAAACGATCAATACAATACAAACAAAAACAAACAGAGCCACGCCGAGTTGAAAACCAAACTTATCATTACAATCAAAAACCACTGGAGAAAGAAGCGAAAGAAGAAAGAGCACGCGGAGAAGAGGATACGGTCACCTCTCGGTCACGCGGCATGCGCGGCGGCGGCGGAACGTTACTCGCCGAGCTCCATGCGCAGATCGCTCTCCCGGAAGAGCGACGTGCGGCGCGAGCCCATGATGTCGCTGCCCATG
Source organism: Pythium pyrilobum (assembly GCA_023335905.1). Taxonomy (NCBI): domain Eukaryota; phylum Oomycota; class Peronosporomycetes; order Pythiales; family Pythiaceae; genus Pythium; species Pythium pyrilobum. The sequence continues at coordinate 2,159 of JAADVV010000313.1, read as the reverse complement.
TAGCTAAAGTCCTCAAAGTGCATGGTCTGCGGGCCACTCGACGATCCGAGCACGCTCACGACGGGCGAGTCGGCCACGTCCTGCTGCTTGAAGACGTTGGGCACGTACTGGAGCTCGGCCGCGAGCCCGCCGCTCATGCGGTTGCTCTCGCTGGCCTGCGGCTTGAACGGCGGCTCGACGCGCTTCTGCAGCAGCGCGTCCCAGTCCACGCCGTGGAACCACGGGTGCTGCATGATCTCCATGGGGCCGCCTTCGCCGCAGCCGAGGCGGCGCCGCGGGTTCTTGACCAGCAGCCGCTGCAAAAAGTCCATGGCCGTGGGCGAGAAGTGGTCGCTCGGGAACTCGGGCTCCTTGGACAAAATGTTTTGAAACATTTGCCGGCGGTTCTTGTCCCAGAACGGCGTCTGGCCCTGCATCATCTCGTACACGAGCACGCCGTAGCTCCACCAGTCGACGCTGTTGCCGTAGGACGAGGCCGTGCGCTGGCTGCAGAGCAGCTCGGGTGCGAGGTACTCGGGCGTGCCCACGAACGTCGAGCCTTCGTCGTCCTCCTTGGAGAGCCCAAAGTCCGTGATGGCGATGTGGCCTTCGCTGTCCATGAGGATATTCTCGAGCTTGAGGTCGCGATACATAATGTGCATGTGGTGCAAGTGCGCGAGCGACAAAAAGATCTCGGCGGCGTAAAACTTGGCGCGCAGCTCCGAGAAGCGCTTATTCTTGCGCAAGTGCACAAAGAGCGAGCCGCCCGAGTAGTAGTCCATGACGAGGTACAGCTTGTGGTTGTTCTGGAACGCGTACCGCAGCCGCACGACAAACGGGTGCTCCACGTGCTTGAGAATGCGCTGCTCCGACTTGGTGTGCTCGACCTGCTTTTTCCGGAACACGTCCTGCTTGCGCAGCACCTTCATCGCGTACACGCGGCCGGAATTGCGGCCGACCTTCTTCTTGGCCAAAAAGACCTTGCCGTACGCGCCCTTGCCCACGACCGAGAGCAGATCAAAGTCGTTCACACTCATGGACGTCGAGATGACCATGCTGCGCCGCGCCGAGCGCTGGCTCCCGTTCGACGCCGTACCGTCGTCCTCGACGAGCATCTCGGCGTCGTCCAAATGCTCCTTCTGGTACGACGACATGGCCGCGGCCGCGGCACCGGCGTACGCGTACTGCGAGAGCCGCGACATCTCGTCCAGGAGCAGCTCGTCCTCCATGGGCTCGTCGGGCATCGAGCCGCGCGCGCTCTCAAAGAACGCAAAGACCGTGTCCATGCTCGCGGCGATGGTCCACGCCGTGTTGCTCGACTTTTGCTCGGCGCCGCGCGGCTCGCCCGCCGAAAGGCTCAGGCAGCCGAGCTGCGCGCAGTCCTGCAGCTGCGACCCGGGCGGCTCCTTGGAGCGCTGCCAGTTGATGGCGCGCGCGCCAAGCAGCTGCCGCACCTCGTCCGTGTCGTCGCCTTCGATGCGGTGGCTTGACTCGATGAACGCACAGGCCGCGAGCTTGGAGCGCAGCAGCGGCTGCGTGCAGACGAGGTGCTTGGCGAGCGGGCCGCCGCGGCCGTACGCGGCGATGTAGACCTGCGAGCAGGCCGTGCGCACGCCGTAGGTCTCCCAGACGTAGCGCACGTGCATCTCGGGCGTGCTCGAGTACGGGATCGGGACCTTCTCGTTGTTGATGGTGAGGTGGTTGGTCGACGGGTTCACGACGATCACGCCGTAGCCCTTGGAGAGCGCCGTGTGCACGTACGGCAGCATCGAGCCCGAGCGGTACTGGTTGGGCAGCTCGGGCGACTCGAGCACGAGCGAGCGGCTCCAGATGCCCGGCTGGATGCCGTTGCCCGAGACCACGACGATCAGCAGGCGGCGGCAAATGTGCCAGTTCGCGCTCATGAAGATGGAGCACTTGGCCGCGCTCTCGGGCGACGGGATCCACGTCTCCACGAAGCCGAGCTGCTTCATCTTGGCCTGTTCCTCCTGCACGATCTGGTGGAGCAGCGCCTCCATTTGGCTGCGCGGGTCGCCGTGCTGGAGAGAGAGAATCAAGGAAGGTGACGCGAAGGTTCGACCGACCGCCTGCTTGTTAGACCCGAGACGAGCAAGATCACACACAGTATATGAAACAGCTAGCTCACCATCATGGGGAGAGTGGTTGGCGAGTAGCACGCG
>JAADVV010000312.1:0-18834 GCA_023335905.1 Pythium pyrilobum | reverse complement strand
TTCGCGGCGGCGGCTACTGACCCTTTATTCTCGGTGGACTCAGGTGTGCGATCCCGATCTGTTCCGTCCCCCGGCGCCGTCTCTCGACCGAGATCGAGATCGATCCGCGGCCTCTACGCCCCCTCCATCCAGTGCATCGCGATCCTCTCGCTGAACCATCGATAGAGTAGCTCCCCCCCCTCGTCATATGCGGCTCGGACGGTTCGCGGTGCTGCTCGCGGCCGCGCTGCTGCATCGCGCGGCCGCGCAGGACAGCAACTCGTCGACGTCCGAGACGCCGACCACCACGACCACCACCAGCAGCGTCGCGACGTGCGAGGAGGTCGGGCTCGTCTCGGTCTATGTGCGCGGCGCGCCCAACGCGTTCTGCGTGGCCGCGAATACCTGCAACACCAACTACATCGGCAGTTGTCCGGGCGCCAACGCCGTCGACCTCAAGGGTGTCGTGTTCACGGCCGGCAGCTGCTGCGCGTCGCTCGAGAGCACGGGCGAGGTCGGCTGCGTGAGCCTCGCGGAGATCTCGTCGGGCGACGTCCAGTGTATCAGCCACGCGGGCTCGGGCGACACCGCGACCGTGATCGACGTGTCCACCGCGACGCCGACACCCGCGCCGACAGCCGCTGACACGACCTCGCCGACCAGTACAACGACGACGGAGAGTCCGGTGGCAACCACAGAGTCACCTGCGGCAACGACCGCCGCCCCCGACACGACGGCTCCCGCGGCAACGACGGCATCACCGACTTCGTCCACAGAGGATCCCGCGACCACGCCGTCCACTCCAGGCACGACGAGTCCAGCGACGACCACCGCATCGCCGTCACCGACCACGGAATCTCCTGCGGCGACGACTACGGAGACTCCGACGACTATGGCTTTGCCTGCAGCGACCAGTACGGATGCTCCAGCCGAGGCCACGGAAAGTCCAGCGGAGACGACGGAGACGCCATCGGGTACGACGGCCGTTCCGGACACGCCAACGTCGCCGTCGCCTTCCTCCACGACCGTCAAGACAACGAGCGAGCCGCCAGCCTCCGGTTCGTCGTCGGGATCGGTCAATACAACGGGTGAACCGCCAGCCTCCGGTTCGTCGTCGGGTTCGTCAGCCGCGAGCAAAGAGCCTGACGTGGGCGATGAACCCACACCCACACCCACACCCACACGCACACTCGCGCCGCCGTTAAAGCCCACGGCGAAGCCCGCTTTGCCACCGTGGCCGTTGCCGTTGCCGGTGACCGTCGACCCGACACGACTCCCAGCGGGAGGCCTCGAGACGCTTCCGCCGATCACCGAGACGCCTGTAGCGACGTACCAAGGAACGGATGGCAAGACCCCGAACGTCGTGGTCACGCCCAGCGGAGAAAACTCGACGTCATCCACGGGTGGCGGCTTCTCCGCCGTGATGAGCGACAACGTCGTGCTCGCGCTCGTGCTGGGCTCTGTGGCGGCGCTCGCGATCGTCGTGGGGGCGTTCATGCTGCGGCGTCGGCCGCTGTCCGCAGCTCACTCTGCGACGTTGGTCTCCGGTAAGCACGGCGGCTCGGACCTGGCGCCGCTGACACTAGACGGCGACGAGGACCTGCTGGACGACCTCCAGTTGCGCCACTCGGCGTTCTCGCCCATCCGCGTGCAGTCCTCGCACACGTACGCGTCGAGCAATACGCCAGGCCACGATCGACCATCGTACTTCCTATGAGCAAGGTGGAACCCCCCCCCCTCCAGCCTCATTATTTTTTTTTATAGCGAGATAGCAGAGCAAGCAGAGAAAGCAGCAGCAGAAGAAGAGGACGAAGACGAAGCGTGTAGTATTCCCAGTAGCACAACAAAAGGCTCATGTTTATAATACAGTTGAGAGTGTTTATAGGTGATGCGATGGATGCATGCATGGGCTGGCCGCGCGGTGTCGGTCAGAGAGGAGATCCGCCGCTGGAACCCGTCCCCGGCGCCCGCCCAGGATTCACAGAGAGAGGAGACGAAACGAGGAAGAGAAGGACGTGAGGGAGATGTACCCGAGAGGGCTGCGCCGCCACCTCCTCACAGCAAAAGGCTCACGACGTCGGTCACGCCGACGCCGCTGCCAGTCTGCTGCTCGGGGCACACTGAGTACACGATCTGCCGCTCCTCTTGGACTTGCATGAAACCTGTCCAATCCACACCACCATCAGTCACACCAAGCTAATCTTTTTACCACCAGAATCCCGAGTGGTACTCACGTCGCTTGAAGAAATCGTACGCCGCGCCGGCGTCAAAGCCCGACTGCTCCTGCTGGAAGCTGCTGCGGTGCTGCGCGCGCGCGTCCTCCGACCGCTTGAGCATGCCGATGATCCGCTGCTGGAAGTCCTCAATCTCGTGCTGCTGCTGCTCTGCTCGCGCGGCGTGGTCGTCGTCGTCGTCGTCTTCCTCGGTGCCGCTCCACTCGTCCGCCATCGCCGCCGGCTTGTGGTCTGGGTGCACGAGCACCGCGAAGAGATCCGTGGGGTCCTCCGCTTCGTCCTGGTTCGACGTCTCCAGCGAGGACTCCTCCTCGGCGAGCACCGGGCACTCGACGTCGCCGATCACGATGACTTCGTTCGCGGCGTTCGCTGCCGCCGCGACCTCTTCGAGCTGCGAGAGCACGGCACGACACACGCCCGCGTCGATCTCAGCGGAACGCATCAAGTCGCGAGGCGGGTGGAATACGACCTCCGCGTCGATGCTGTCACGGGTCGCCTCGTCCTCCTCTCCGTGGAGAAGAGCCTCGTCACGCTGCTCGACACGAGCTGCCTGGGCTGCGCGCGCCTCCTCCGCCTTTTGCTTACGGTTCGCGTACTTGTCCTTCCGCTTTCGCTGAAGCTTCGTCGGTTCCTCAGGCGTCGCGACGACTTCAGCGACTTCGTCCGCCTCCACCTTCGCTTGCGCCTCCTTCTTTTTCTCCTTTTTCTCCTTCTTCCACTTGGAGTTGCCGACCAGCACGACACCCCGGGTCTCGTACACGGAGCACATGATGTGGACGCGAGCGGGCGAGGCAAACCGCCAGGCGAACGTGCTGCCACAGCCAAGTGGAGGCGTGGCGGCCGTCACGAAGACCGGCTTCTTCTGGCGCGGCATCAACGACGCTTCCAGCGAGTGCTCGACCATGCCCAGCGTCTCGCCACTGACTTTCCACACGACGACGTCGCCTTCCTTGATTCGCAGCTGCGACGGCTGGAAGGTGAAGTTCTCGATCAAGACCTCGTGGACCGTGATGCCGTGGAGCTTGAGCTGGTCGACGTCCGCCACCAGTTCGAGGGGAAAGTGCGCGGGGTAGAACGTATTCAGCTGCACGGCCGCAGAAATCTCCTTCGGCTCGACCACGTCGCTCGGGACCAGGTTCTCGTACGCCGACAGCAGCGAGGTCGTGGATTCGTCCTCATCGGATCCAGGCTGCGTCTCCTGACTCGACAACTCGCTACCGCCCATCGCCACCGCCACGGCACTGCACGAGTCCGACTGAACCTTCGCCTTCTGGCTGACGCGCTTCGAGGCCTGCAGCTTGCGGTTGTGTCGTTCGCTCACTGTGTACTCCACTTCCTCCTGCTCGTCTGCATCTTCCACCGCGAGAGGCCGTGGCACACGCTTCGACTTCTGCAGACGCTGTGGAGCGGAAGCCTTTGGCGAAGGAGGATTTGCGTCCACGGCTTGTGTCTCTGTTGGCGGGGCGGCTGGTAATGCAGTTGCCGCTACGTCGGGAGCGACGGCCTTGGCTTTCCACAAAAGCTGCTTCAGCAGACTCGGGTGCTCCTTCTTCTGTCCACCGGTGCCGCTCGCCTTGCCCGCGTCCTGTTTTCGCTTCCGGTTCGAGTTCTGCTTCGCCACCTTCGGTTTCACCGGCTCGCTTTCGCTTTCGCCCACGTCCGCGTCCTGTGGCTTTGTGTCGGCGGTCTCCGCGTCGTTCCTGCCGTCGGCGTTGTTGTCGAGGGGCAACTGGCGCTTCTTCAGCTTCTTCTTCGAGGCGACCGCTGGAACCACGGGCTCGCTCAGTGCCGTAGCACTCGTTGTCGTCTCCGAAACCGCAACTGCGACCGCCAGCTCCTCCTGCTTGTCACTCGATGCCGGTGGACTCGCCGCTCGATTCGCCTTGGGCTTCTTCTTCCGCACGGTCGCGCCATTCAGCGCCTTCTGCGTGGCGGCGCGCGGCAGCTCCAGCACGTCGCGCTTCGCGTCGGTGACCACCACCGGCTCGGCCTCGCGGTGCTCCATCTGATTGTCCTCCTGCGTCGTGGTCTCCACGACTTCCGCGACGGCCGCGGCAGCCGCAAGAGCCGCCGTTGTTGGCACCTTGCGGCGGTACCGCATCACCGGCACAGCAGCAGATCCACTCGCATAGCCTCCATTCACTGTGCATACAAATAGACACATACAGAGTTAGAGAGAACTCGGTGTCAATAGGCCATCTCGCATTAACGGCCGCGACCGGACCTTTCTCGGGTGTCTTGCCCATGATTCTGCGTCGATTCCGGTCGTTCTTTCGTGTGCGAGTAGCTCTTCACGACGCGCTTCGGCTCGAGCGGCGTGTTGTCGCGTCCTGTGGTTCGTTTCCGCTCTGCGGTTCCTCAAGCGTCGCGTTCCTTCGGGCTTCGATCGGTCACGCCCTTGGTACCGTATCAATATGCCGCCAACGAGAAGCTCGTTTTTTGGCGGGCCTCCCCGAAGCGGTGGCGCGTTCCAAAAACCACGACTAGTCGCATCCAAAAACCACCACGCGGACCTTTGCAAAACCTCAGATGGAGGGGTCATAAAACCTAAGTGCCCATAGTGAATACCAGTGAATCGGTAGAATCTTCGATGCCCTTCACGGGAGTGACATCGAGGTTTTGAGGTTAAATCATGCGACATTGAAGAGACGACCCCTATCACGTCGTTTGATTGGTCGATATTTGGAAATGCATTTTCAACCAATAGAATAGACTGTGGGGATGGAATGGGTTGATTCTGGGACGGAGCATCTCTTGGAAGAAGACCAAGAAAGGTGACCGCTGCAGATCATGGCCGCTGCAGATCATGGTTCGCCGCTGGCGGCGGCCTCGTGCTGCCTCTTTCTCGCGGATCCCCGTGTGGGAGGACTCCGCCACGTCGTGGACTCGGTCTCCGAGCTGCTCGATCCGTCGCTGCGTCCCAACGCGTTGTCTAGCGCCGTGCGCGTACGGTCGCGCCGGCTCGTCGAGCGAGTCGCGACGCGGCTCCAGCACACGCCGTCGCTCGACAGGTCGCTGCGCCTGCACCGGCTGATGCGTGGGATGGACGATGCGATCCGCCAAGGCGACGTGGAGATCGTGCGCTGCTTGTACGTCGCTGAGCCGCTGGCGCTGCGCGACGAGTGCGCGAAGATGGCGATGGAGAGCGCTGGCACGCTTGCCGTCGTCAAGTGGGCCGTGACGCAGTGCTGCGGCGGACACTGTGACGGCTGCCTGAATGATGTCGAGGTAATAGCGGCATGTGGTGCAGAGAGGCTACGCATCTTCAAGTGGCTCATGGAGAGCAGACACGTGACGGAATTCCCCAAGTCGTGGGCGGTCACCGCTGGGGCTGACGGCGATCTCGACGCTGTCAGGTGGATCGTGGAGAGCGGGCGTGGGGCGCCAACGCTGTCTAACAGCGTGTTGGAGACTGCGGGCGAGCACGGTCATCTCTCGATCGTCACGTATCTTCGCGCGTGCGGATACGAAGCCGAGGACTACCGTGCGATGTTTGATCGCGCGGTGGTGCGCGACCACAGCCGTGTCATCGAGTACTTGCAGTCAGAACGTCTCTGCCGCCCACTCCCCGACGACTTGCTTGTGACGCGAGCCGCCACGCAGGGCTGCGTGCAACTTCTGCATACGATCGATTCCGTGTCTGCTCGCGATCTGAGCGAACTGCCGTTGATGGCGATCGCGTACGAGAAGGGCCATTTGGATGTGATGCAGTGGCTGTTTGAAGAGCATGGTGCTCGAACAGTGAATCTGTGGGTACGACCGGCGGTGCAGACCGAAGCGCGACGGCGGGAGATCCTCCAGTGGGTGCACAGCGTGGGTATCGGGCTGTGGTCTCCCATTGTCGTAGAATCTGCGGCGCGAGATGGATATCTCAAGCTGCTCCACTGGCTCCACACGAATCGACTCGCTGCATGGACTCCTGCAGTGATGGATACCGCAGCCAGCCACGGCCACCTCGCCGTCGTGCAATGGCTTCACGAGACTCGAACGGAGGGCTGCACGGACTGGGCAATGGATCAAGCGGCCGCGGGCGGCCATCTCGGCGTGGTCCAATGGTTGCATGAACACAGGAGTGAAGGCTGCACGACGGCTGCGATGGACGGTGCTGCCAAGTCTGGGCACCTTGATGTACTCATCTGGCTCCACGAGAACCGCAGTGAAGGGTGTACGTTTGCTGCGATGGACAAGGCCGGCCGGCTCGATGTGGTGCAGTGGCTGTTCGACCACGGCTACCGGTCGTGTACCCGCGACGCGATGGATCTCGCTGCGCGCAAAGGCGACTTGCCGTTGGTAGCGTTTCTCCACGCGAACATGCCACAGAGCGTGTCATTCACGGCACCGTTTGTCGCTGCCTCGAGCGGACATTTCTCGATCGTCAAATGGCTACACGAACGGTCTCGAGGCCCTCAGGACTTCGAGCCACGCTTTGTTCACGAGGCGGCGTCATTGAACCGACGGCATACGATTCTCAAGTGGCTGCGAACGCTCCAGATTGATCGGACGCGCCATGGATCGTGACGAGCTACCGTGATGGAGCTGCAACGATAGCTCAGTAGCGGGCCCAAGGGGCATTATTGAAGTGCGTTGGCGAGTAACAACGACTATATATGGGCAGGCAAGGCTAGTGTTGGCGCGCCAGATTCTCCTGGCGTTGCATAGTGAAGAGGAGCACCGAATCGCTGTATATCCTGGGGTCCGAACACCGCTGGTTGACACGAGGTGTACGACCCACTACCAGATTTTGCGAAACGAGTCTCTCCTTGGGCGACGTTATTCTCTCCCACTATACACACCAGAGACAAGGTAAGTCATGGTTTCTGCGCGTTACAGGTTGTGATCAGCATGAAGATAACTCTGCGGTGTCAAAAATAGCGTCGCCCAGATTCCTGCTCCTCCGTAAATCGGAGCTGACTGCGGCTTGCTCACTGCCGACTACGACGGCGAGAGAAGGCATTGCACGCTCTGCCTTGCGCAGCTTCGACGAAGGGCTGCCTGTCGTATGGGCGGATCCAACCGAGACGACGACCGTCGTCGCTCGTCTCTCAATGGCACGCACTCCATCAGTGGACCGACGATGCCCAATAGCATCGGCACGATCACGGCCATGTCCAGCACGAGGCGGCTGTCGATGCCAGTGAGTAACTTATTCGCCACGCCCAGTCCGCGGGGCCAACTCGGCCGTTCGCCGTCAAACTCGGGCTCGGGAGGTTCCAAGCGGCGCCACATTGCGTCGATTCCGTCGCCCATGCTGCGATCCAACTCGACCTCGGGCGGTTCCATGTCGCGGAAGCAAGCGGAGAAGCAGCTCTCGATCAAGTCACGATACTCGAACAAGTCGGGCAAATCCGCGCGCCACGATCGGGATGACGACCAGCTCTACGCGCGCGAGGAAGCCGAGGTCGAAATCGAAGAGCTCGGCTCCGTCGTTGGCGACAAGAACTCGGTCGACTTGGCTGGAGCACCAACGAAAGAAAGAGCGTTGTGGGCGGTCACGCATGACGCGAGTGCGATGGCGTCACCCCCGGCGTCACCGTCTCCCAGCAAACTACGGGTCTCCTGGGCTTCCCCCGTGGCATTATTTAAGCCGGGGATGCACAGCTCTGCCCGTTTCCGACTCGCGTGCTGGCTGGCAGTGCTCACCCTCCACGTGGTGTGCACGATTCTCCACGCCTTTAAGGCGGGCATCTACGCGAAGCTTCCACGGACAGAGCTGAGCGAGACACTTCCGCGGTATTCACCTCATTTGGCCGGGTTCTCGACCGCGTCTAGAGCGATTTGTGCCAGTTCTTCGCTGCTCGCCGCGATCCACGGAGCAATCACGATCCGCATGATTCGCCAGTCTCTCGTCGCTCGCCAGCTCATGTACTACGCGCCAAACTACTTTTCTGTCGTGCGAAGCGACCAGATCGTGCCGTTCTCGGCCAGCATGCGAGCTCTCACAGGCGTGGCTCCAGCGAATCCGCGCACTCCGACGCCGACCAAGCGGACGGTCGTCAAGCGCTTGGTGTACAAGTCGTGGTGGGCGTTCCAGGAAATGCTCTGGGCTCGTCGCGACATCCTCGTGCTCGATTACACCGCGGTCTCGGAACGCACCTACCGCGTGACGATCGTCGGCCAGACGGTCGCTCACCTATGCGGAGCCATCGCGATGAGCCGACTCGTGGGTCTCTGCTGGCTCCACTACACGTACGTCGTGTTGCTCGTCGCGAACGCGTGGCTCCCGTTTGCGCTCACGCTGCTGCGCAACACGCAGTTCATTCTGTGGCACTCGCACCGCATCTCGTCGCTGCTCAGCAGCATCGTGCTGGACGCGTTCGGTGTGCTCGTGGTTTCGACGGCACTCTTTCAACGATACTCGTCCGCGTACGACGTCTCCACAGGGAATTTCACCGTGACAAGGTGGTTTTGCGACCGGTGGCTCGCTGAGATGCTGCTCGAGCTCCAGTTCCTGCTCGCAATGGACACGTTCAGCGTGGTACTGAGGCTCTTCATGGGCTTGCACCTCGTGTCGTCCTTGAACGCACTCAAATCGCTGCTCGAATCGGTCACAAGCAGCCGCCCGACGATCCCCAGCACCGAGCGATCCGTGTCGGGCTCGCCGACAAAACTGATGGCGCGCCACAAGAGACTCGTCAAGGTCAAGCCCGGCACGAGGTTCACGCTGCTGATGGAGACGCTGCTGCTCGTCGCGGGTGCCGTCACGTTGGTCGGCCACTTTGACTCCAAGTCGAACGCTGGCCCGTCCATTGTGTGTCCGCTGCAAGTGTACCCGTGGTTTGCGTCGTCGCCAACGTGTCCTCTCTTCGAGCTGAACTGCGCGAAGAACCCACAGATGACGTGCGGCGGCTGCGGCACCGATCTAGAGGCCTCGCTCGCGGGCATCGACCTCGATTCCGTTCGCCACGTCGTGGTCCGGTCGTGCGGGAATGCCGAGATCACGCGAGTTGTTCAGGATCTGCCGAGTCTGCTCTTGCTGAAGATCCGAGATTCCTCCCTCCAGGCCTGGCCAGCAACTGCGGCCGTCACGACCACGTTCCACCCGGTCTTGCATCGCGTGAGCGTCGTCAACGTGACGCTGTCGGGCATCCCCGCGGGTCTGCTCGCGCCCGATTTGCCAAGTACGCTCACGACAATCGAACTCGCGGACGTGACTCTCGCGTCTCTGCCCGCGATTACAGCAGACCGATGGTCGAGACTCGAGTCGCTGACGGTGGAGCTCACTGCGATCGACACGTTCCCCGTGGAACTGCTGGACCTGTCGGCGCTTCGTGAACTCTCGCTCGGCGGCAACAACATCGCGAGCGTCCCGAGAGAGCTCTTTGAGATGCCGCGACTGGAGAGACTCAACCTGAACAGCAACCCAATCACCGCCCTTCCAGCGTCCGTCGCCGCGACGACGCTGACGCTGCTGTCCATGGTGTCGACTCGGGTGCAATCGCTGCCGACGTGGGCCACCGCCAAGTCGGAGTTGACGCTTCAGTTGGGCAACACGCCGCTCTGTGACGATCTGAAGTCGGCGACACGAGTGGACTGCACTGCGTTGAACAAGACCGCGATGTTCCCGCTGCTCACGACAGAGTACCGGTAGCGAGGCCCACCGATCGACAGCGATCGTATGAGCTCTCGTGGAAATAGACACGACCTGGAAGGATGGACACCACCGTGGCTCAAGAAGAATGTGAAAAGTAGATTCCGAAACACACGTACTCGTGGAACAACAAGCACATCAAAGCGGACTAGACCGCGTTTTCACTCGCGCCGCGTGAACGCGTTCACCAGCAGCTCTTCGCTGCGAGGCCGTGTAGCCGCCAGCGCCGGCAGCCCCATGATCTCGTGGAGCTCGTCGATGAGCGCGTGGTACTGCTGCTTGCGCTCGACGGCGTCACGGTCTGTTGCCGAGGGTCGTCGGCGCTGCTGGGGGCTGCGGTCGGTGGATTCGAGCTCGAGCGAGTTCGCTTGCTGCTTCGCCGCAGACCGGGCGGTGTAGTGGTTAAGCTTGTTCGTCGCGTCCTCGAGCGAGCGGTGCAGATCCTCCACCTGCATGCGCAGCAACGTCAACTCGGACTGCCGCATCGAGTCGTAGTCCTCGACGTCTTCGAGCACGGTGGACGTCGACAGACTGGACACGCGAGCGGAGCGGCGCTCGCCGGCCTCTTGGTTGCTCGACGAAAACCGCTGGCGCTGCAGCGTCTCTGGACACAACAGCGAGAAGCTGTCGCTGTTGAACATGTCGATGTCCACCGTAGATGAGCTGCTCGCCGATCCGCCGCGCGACTCGGCTTCGCTTGACGTGTTGCCCCCGCTCTCCCCACCTCGGACGTGAGACTGTGCCACGGACGGCGTTTTCACGCCACGCGACGGCAACGCATCGAGAAACAGCACCGGCGTCGGAGGAGCGATAGGCGCTCGTACGCGCGCGTGGTCTTCAGGCAGCTCCGGCTCGCGTAGCTGCTCCGAGAGCCGCTCGAGGTAAACCCCGCTCTCCTGCACCTCCTGCCGATACACATCGTTCTTGGCTCGGCCACTCGGCTGGTGCTGCGGCTGGTGCTCGGCCGCCAGGTCGTTCTTGATCTCGCGGATCGACGAGAGCATGTCCAGCAGCGAGCTCGAGCTGCTCGCCGAGCTGCTGCCGCGCCCACTCACGCCGGAGCCAGTGCTGAGCTGGGAGTGGTTGCGGTCGCGGCGCCGCGGCGCGAACCACTCGTCCATGGACTCGCGCGTGGCGCTCGAGCCCGACGACGCGCGGCTCGCGGCGGTGCTCGGCGCGCGTGGCGCACCCCAGTCGTCCATGTGCTCGCGCGACGAGGAGACGGGCTTCTGCTGCTGCGGAGGCGGCGCAGCCTGGTGCGCGCGTGGCGCGAACCACTCGTCCATGGACTCGCGACGCGCCACGGGGGCGTGGCCGTCGTTCGGCGGCTTGTTCTCCGGGTCGTCCGGCCGGTACAGCGTCCGCTGCTTGGGCTCCAGCTCGTCCGTGCGAGCGGACACCGCTTGCTGTCCCGGGCGAGGCGGCACGGACGTGATGCGCAGCGCGTCGTCCGCGAGTGTGTTGAGGTCGCTGAACGACATGTCGCTCGAGCGCGCGTCCGAGTACTCCGAGTACCGCCTCGCCATGCTCGACTCTAGCGGCGTCGGGCTCGCCGGCGCGATCGACCCGACGTGCGAGTCGCCGCGGTCGCGGCTGCCGTCGTAGCCGTAGTGACCTTCTTGGTCGTAGCCACCGTAGTGGTCGTGATCATCATCGTCGCCATGGTCGTCGTCGTCGTCGTCGTCGTCGTCCCCGTCGTCGTCGTCGCTCGAGATGGAAAAGTTGCTGTCCACGGACGACACCTTGCGCGGGGCCAAGCCGTCGTTGAGGACGAGGTCGAGGTCGTCGCCCGCGTGGGAGGTCGCGTGGGACGCCATGGATGGGCGCACGTGGCACACGAGCACGTCCTCGTGCTGGGTCGCGCCGAGCGTGCTGCTCGCGCGCGACTGCACGATGCACGCGTTGCAGATGCGGATGCTCGCGATGCCGTACGAGCTCACGTCGACGTCGCGCGGCGGCGCGCACGTCGCGCACACCACCTCACCGCAGTTGCGGCAGTGGTGCTTGCGCCGCAGCCCAAACGTCTTAGTGCACACGGCGCAGAGCCGCCGCTCGTGGTCGCGCACCCAGTGCTCGCGCGGAATGAACTGCATGCGGCTCAGGCGGCGCCGGTCGAGCAGCAGCGGCAGCCGCGCTACGGCCGACACGCGGCGCGCCATCAGCTTCTCCAGCGCGGCCTTGGACAGCGACGTCGCCGTGTCCATTTGGAGGATCGACGAGATCTGGACCACGTCCTTGCGGTCCGTCGGCACCACGAGGATGCCCGTGCGGTGGAGCTCGCCGCGACCGAGCCCGAGCCCGTTCAGCACGGGCACCTCGGCGTCGCGCGCGATGGACTCTTGGATGCAGAACCCGAACGCGTCGTCGCGATGGGTCTCCTTCTGCATGCCCGAATGTTCCAAGAAGCAGTAGTCCGTGCCAACGGCGTGCTGCTGCGCGCGCGACTGCGACGGCGTCGGCGTGCCGTCTTTGAACGCCGCCCACTTGATGGTCGTGAATGCCTGTGTGTTGCGCGAGCCGTGCGGCGAGATCGTGTGGAGACACACGCCGTCGACGAAGCGGTCACCGTAGAGAAAGCCCATGGCGCGGCGGTAGTCCTCGGTCACGGGCGACGCGATGGCCTCGAGCACCTCGCTGACCGCGCCCGTCGTGAACACGGACGCGCACAGGATCAGACACGCCTTGGCTTGCGAGGCCGCGCCGCCGTACGCGGCCTGCTCTTCGATGCAGTGCACCTTGCCGATGGTCATGCCCTTGGCCTCGGAGATGCGCTTCCACTTGTCGTCGGCCACGAGCTTGCGCAGCACGTGGACGCTGTACTCGGCCGTCGCGACGTACCGGTGGCGGTCGTCCGTCGTGAGCCGCAGCGGCGGGAAGAAGTCGGGCTTCAAGGGGAATTCCATCTTTCGTCTCTCGAGGACGCGGAGGGTCGACGGGGGGGAGAGAGAGTGGGAATTTGTGAAAGTGATGTCTCTGCGAGACCGTCGCACACACGGCGACCGAGCGGGCGGGGGCCAGCGGCACGACCAGGCGAAACGATGGAAAAGAGAACGCTCACGCTCTCCCAGCAGTACTTAAATATCTATCGAGCGAAACAGAGAGAGAAAGAGAGAGAGAGGATCTTCTCGTCTGCCCCGAGGGACTACGCAGGACGCAAACCGCTCGCGAGTGCGGCGCGCGTGCTTTCGTCGCGCGTGCAACTTTCCCCGCAGCGCTGGACTTTCTAGATCAGTACGCTTTTTAATAGTGCGCACTCGTTACGAGGCACTGTCGTTGGTCCACTTCAACTTGACGTTATTAGAGGTCCGTCCAGTTTCTTCCGTCGTTTTTCGTTTTTCGATCGGTGGCCGGGATGAAGTCGGACTGGAACGACCGCCTCGTCTCTCTCGCCTGCCGATTCTGGCCGCGCGGCCCGCCATGCGTGTCAGTCGTGCCAGTTGCGCGTGGCCGGATGACGCTGCGGACGGATGAATTCGATGGGCATGTGAGCCCCTCGCTCGCCACATTGTGGAGCTGGCGGTCAGCCCAGCGAGACGTCCCGTGGAGGGGTCCAGGCTGTCCAGCGCAGCGCGAACTGTGGCCAGTCTTTCGTGCGAGTCTTGTCGGCTGCGTGCGTCTCGTTTCAGCGTGGCGACTCTCTCAGCGACGGAAGTGGGTGGTCAGTGGGCACGCCACCACACGAAGCAGCCCAGTCGGTCTGCGTGGCATACGTGGCGTTCCTCTTCTCCGACATCACATTCCAGTGACCACAGCAGCAGCAATCAGAGTCCAGGGACCCGTCGTGCCATGCTTGCCGTCGGCCGATGCTCCCTCCCCCGATCGATCGATCGACGTTCACGCAAGCGCCGCCGACAACGCCACCCAGGAGCCACCCACCCCATGTGCGCGCCCCCCCTCTCTGACGTAAAAGTAAGTCCTCGGAAGGCGAGCGCAGCACGAGAACGTTCCTTCTTTCGATGCTTGATGGACCAAAAACAGTGAGCGGCTCTACATTGAGTTGGTTCAGGCCACGCATTGACAGATTTCTTATTCCACCTGTCGGGCAGACTGGACACAATGGGTCGCAGATCTGCTCGGTTGGTATCGGTCCTTTTTTGCTCGCGCGGCCACCCGCTTTGCACGGTTGCCCAAACGAGTTACCACGCCCCACATGAAGCGACGAAGCTGCGATGCGTGGCTTCAATGAACGTATCGCCGTCGATACCGACCTCGTCTTCAAGGGGAATGCGAGGCGGACACTACTGCGTTATACGTACATGCGGATACGAAGGAATGTGCGCAGTGACTTGGCAGTACTGTACGGAAGGCAGGGTCGTTCTTCGACTTGTCAACAGCACGAGATCGTTCTTCATGCATACGCGTTCGACACGTGTCACCACCATCCCCTGAGCAGCCAACACCATGGCGGACGCCGCGAATGCGACAATGGATGGGGGGGGGGCGACGGCGCGGCGCGGAGTGCGGAGGAAAGCCACCATGGGAATGTAAGTGTAACGATAGCACGAATTTGCTGGCCGTTTTGGGTAACGTATCTAAGATATCTAAAGCTTCTTAGGAACTTGTTATTTGAGGTGAATTTGCGTACCGCAAAAGTGGGGAAATATTAAAATCTAGAATAAAAGTGATGACACACCTATTATCCTCTCAGGATGCTGAAAACCTCGTATGGTGACCACATGACTGCTAATCACCGGGTACATCATTGCATGCTGAAAATCTAGTGCTGAAAACCTAGCGCTGAGAATCCATTATAATAGTGCTGAACACCAAGTGCTGAAAAACCAGTACTAGTAACTGATACGACCAAGTGCTGAAACCCTAGTATCAGCACTTTTGCTACAGTAATGCTGAAAACCAGTCACCTCGCATCGTCGAAGCAGGTATCCACCGTTTGTGCACTATAGTATATAGTCAGTGGTGGCCGTAATGGCGGGATGTCGGTAGCATATTTCCCGGACCATATACGGACCAGACCACACATGGACCACAGCAGACAGGAATGCCAGCTATAGACTGGCGAGACAGTTGAAGGAACCCACCGAGCTGAACAAGAAGAGTCTTTTGACATGGATCCACTACTCGGACGCATCCGACACGCAGTCTTGAACAGTATCGTTAAAATTTGTTCGAGCCTTCTGATGTCGGGGAGTGCCGAGGCGCATAGTCAAACGCTGAAGCTCGCGCTATCAAGCCTTCCCCACCACTGCCGCTCGATCCATCACCACCTTCTCCAGCAGAGTTGGATGGGTCTCCACTAGATTCGCCGTCACTCTCGCTGCTGCCCAACTCGGATTCGTTGGCGCCAGAGTCGATAAACGGCTCATCGTGAAGACGATAGACCGTGGTAGGTAGTCGTGCTCGTCATCATCATCGTCTTGGCTTGGCGTGCTTCGACCATGCCTCGTTTTCTTCTTCTTCTTCTTCCTGGAGCTAACAGTTCTATTCTCTTTGCGGTCACCGCGACGCAACCGCTCGGGTTTGAAGGTCGTGTCGCACGACAACTGGTTGATGTGATGTATGAACACATCCAAGGAGAGATCTGCTTTTCCAAACGCGCCGTTCAGTTCACGATAAACCTCTCCAGGGGGTTGTCCGTGCGCTGGATGTCGTTGGGCTCAGACTCGGCCACGTTTCACAGTGCATGTCGTACTTATGGAGCCATGTGCGATCCAAATACTGCCAGAACTGTCGCCACTTTTGCTTGACGTACGGGATGCCGCGAATCGCGGCCTTCACCCTTCAGATGCCTGAGCCGTCGTAAAAGTGTCTGCTTCCAATCGAAGTAGCATATAATCCCGCGAGCCTCGGGAAGATGTTCATCAGTGCCGACATCAACGCGACCTCAAAGTCGCAAACCACAGTAGTAGGATCAAGCTTGTTTTTTTTGGGTGCCATTAAGATGTTGTGAACCAGATGCGTGTAGGTGGAAATCGTTGGTCGGTTGTGAGAGCGTAGAACACTGTTACATATAAGTCGTGCCCTGGTTGTGGATCATGAGAACGACGCATTGGGCGGGACACAGCGGAAAGTGCCGTCGATGAAGAGAGATGCACCGGGTTGCACGGTAGGTCCAAAAGATATGGATGCGCCGAACCGAGAATCCTCGATGGCTTCCACCCGTCACTGGTGGAAGCGATGATGTGATGCACGCGGAAAACCATGCGCGTTGCTTCTGAGCACCGTCGACATCGGTGGGGTCTCGATGAGCATGTACACGTCGGTTTCAAAACGCGTCTTCCTGATGCGATACGCACGGGCCAAATTTTGAGCTGCACTGGGTCCTCTCGTGGCGTCATCAGTCTTATCCGGGTGGAACTCGGCCTTCACAGGCTGCCAGATATCATTGGGCAGAAGTCAACAGGTTTGTTAGCGCCAGACTGTCGACTATGGCAACCATCGTACAGTCACGTCCTTCATTCAGTCGCCCGATACCAATCCCGCACGACACGTGTGTGGGTCTCCATGTACGATCGCGTTGTTGTGTAATAGTCGACTGCTCCTTTGCAGTTCGTCCTCTCCTGCTCTCGGCCACGTTGCGCCTTTGCAGTGACGGCTTCTTGCGTTGTAGCGGACACCTGGACGGCTGCATGAATACCTTGTTGCTCGTCTACGGAGGTGGTCGCGTGGGCTAGAGTACTTGGTTGGGCCACAGCACTATCATCGTTCTGCCCGACAGCGCCGCCGCGCAGTACCGAACCTGGAAGATCTGCTCAGTCGTGAACTGCATGCAGAAGACGCCCAGAGGTGCCGAACATCATCTCCTTCGACGGATGCATCTTCCCTGCTCTGAACTCCGTGGCGGCTTCTTCTGCCGAGGCCACTGATGGGCGTCCATTTCCTCTCGCGGGTACGGGTGTTGCTGTTCCGGCCACTGGCGTGGCGAAGAGACCGAGCACCACGGCCGCGACGGTGGCTTCACCTACCCAGGCCACGGATGCGCGTGCATCTCCCCTTGCGGGTACGAGTGGTGTTGCACCGAAAGTGAGCTCTCTGGATCGAGCTTCTTCTCCATCGAAGGAGAAAATAGAAAACGAGATACGCATGAAGGTGCACAGAGGTCACGCTTCTTTGTTGTGCGCCGCGGCAACGTCTTCTCATCGGTGCCCGCCGCGCTGCGGAGTACTGCGCGTGAGCGACAGTCGCACTACAGCAAGTCGGTGGTCGAGCGCTTCCAATTACGAGTTGCGCTTCGAGTTCCTCTCCTTGCCCATGGTGACGTTGCGGCCGACCGCACGCTCAAGGGAAACTCCGTTCGAGTTTGTGCCAGTCTGGCGCCTCGTTGATGTACGCAACCTTCCGCCTGTTGCGGCACGCTACTGCTGATTGACTTATCTAACTGTGTATGGTTCTGTCTAACAGATCGACTATGTCAGAGAAAATTTCCACATGCAAAGCCTACGCGCAGTCGGGATGGGTCTGCTCACATGTCGTTGCGACTATGAGTATCATCGACCTCATTGATTTGACGATCGCGGGCTCCAATGTTCCCGTACAGCGAGAGCGAGGATGGCCAGCGAATGTTCGTCGTCATACCGAAATGGATCTCGGCCCGACCGAAGAGCGAGATCCGTATTCCGTCGATGCTCTCTGGAGAAGTTCCTCCAAAACTGTGGGCGGCCACTTATGCGACCCGTGGTGGAGGAGTACGAGCTCGACACGCCGAGTGGACAGGTCAAAGAGTTGCTGGCAGGACAGGTAGTATCTGTCCGAGTTGAGAAAGGTCTGTACGTTTGGCGTGTGCGATTTGGCAACGAGGACGAAGAAGATATGGAGTGTGAGCGGCTTGCAGTTTGTTTTCGTCGTGCCCACATGATTGGAGCAACCTAGAATTCTCAATGCATGCCTTGGTTCATTTCGTCTGTGGTGCCGTCATGTACTAGTAATCCTGAGAAACAGATCTATCCGGGGTTGCTACTGTAATTCTCGTTCGGTTTGGTGGTTCAAGTAGCCCCTCCCCGGCAGCACTCATCTGTTGGCCATGATTAACGAAAGCTTGTCCTCCTCGAACATTTCGGATCGGACTCGTAGTGCTCTGCGAGCGCACATCTCGTGGCGCGCGCCCCTATAATGGTCACGACAATCTCGCAGCGCGCGTTCTCTTTTGTGAGCTGCGCGACGTTTTCTCAATCCCATCTCTGAGTAGCGCTGTGTGGTCACGTAGTTGCTCAAGGTGTGCCGTCGTGAGCTCGGGCAATTACACGTTGTGCTCGCTGGTACTTGCTCACCTGTGCAGTACCTCGCCGTACCCGTGCTTAAGCACTTGTCGCCAGGGTACGAGGCATGTCAACATAGGTGACTGCTTGAACGAGGTTTTCAGCAACCCTAGGCACACTAACACGGTCATCACTTTTATACTAGATTTTAATTACTGCCCGGCGACGACTAGCTGGTTTGGCCCACACGGACAGTGTGATATCCGCATATGAACCACTTTTGATTTGATGCGTGTGATTCTGTGGCGTGTCCTGTCAGACGCCGTGTTGCCGCGAACTGTGGCGACGTCCGAGCTTTTGCCACCAAAAGTTCTCTCAGTTCTCTCAGCGGCTTAGCTGAGAGCTACAGCTCCTACCAAAAGCAGAAAATCTGTGAGGAATGCATGCGCGAATGGATGTTTCCTATTTTAGAGCCCGAGAATGCATGTTTTAGCTTATTGATTGGTGGGAGTGAATGTTGCGTTCTCTCAGCGGCGCACAGCATGCACTTCTCACATTCATTATACAAAGCACACACACACTCATGCCAATATCGAAGCTCACTCTGGCGGATCTTCTCAGGTGGTGGCCTAGCTTAGACTGTTAGCCGGAGCTCCGCCCCGGGGGATTCTCTCAGCGGCAAATGAAGAAGGCTATATGACGATTACCCAAGACTGAGGTATATTAAAAGCGTTATAGGAAAGGTGGTGAACCGCGCCGAGGACGACGCGGTGGGAAAATGAGATGTGTGCTGGTTGGAAGTGTTGAGCTGTGCTACGCGGGCAGGTACACCATTGCAGTCGTGACGACTCGAGAGGTCTTGCCCGGACAGGAGATCACT
>JAADVV010000311.1:0-18879 GCA_023335905.1 Pythium pyrilobum | reverse complement strand
TCATCGCGTTCCAAGGCAACGGCGGCCGTGAGATCGCAATTTTTGGCGTGGTGGTCGCGTTCCTGTCGGTGTATTACTATGTGTGGGCGAAGAAGCGGCAGACGTTCTCGGCGGCGGAGAATCGCATCTTGCTGGTGGCGCACGTGATGAAATTTAACGGGCGACGCACGGCGGCGGGGCGGAAGCCAGGGTCGGGCAACAAGACCAACACGGGCAACAAATCCACGCAACACAATAGTCGGTTTACAAACAACGAGACGACGCATAACGCTGATACCACGAAAACAGGGAAGAAGATGACGTTGACCGGAGCAACTGGAGCTAGCAAACGGACGGGCAAGAGCAGCAACACGTAAGCAGATCCGAACAAACATAGCAGCACAAGGTCCCGAAACGAAACGCACCGTTGATGACGAAGTTAGTGCATTTATTCTGCATCTAAAGGCTTGATTTTGGACTGACGATTCTACTTCGACACTTCCGCTACACGAGCGTTCCGCACTTGCGTTGACGACAGATCGTTGCGAAAGTCTTCTTCTCGCAAAGCGACAAACATGTCCGCCAACACTGCCGGAATTTTTTGGGCGAGTACTTCGTCAGCGCTGATGTACCGCTTGGATTCCTTCTCGTCGAACCGTCCAGCCACCACAAAGGAGCAGCCATTTCCTGCAATTTGCCTCAAAGAAAGAACCATCTTGTGCTCATCCATGCCGTAGTACTTCTTGTCAACCAGCCGCACGGCCGTATCAGCACCAATGATGAATATGCAGTCCTTCAGCAGTTCGGCCTTGTGACTGAACAGCGTCGCGTTCGTGACCAGCACAGGCCACTTCTCCTTCGTTGTGTTCGGCACTTGGATATCCCCTGTGAACTGACCCACTCTCTCCATCAACGTACACGTTGCGATACTTCCCTTGTCTGCATTTGCGACAGCAATCTCGAATGCGATTGGTAACAACTGCCTTCCGTACTTGGTCGCAAGAAGACGCTTCGCCGCAAGAGCAAGGTCCACGTGGCCCTGATGAAGAGGGTTGAACGAGCCGGACAGCACGAGTCCCTTGAATGGTAGATCTTCCACCACCGTTACAGCTCCGCCGACTTCAGAAGACGGGAGGAACGACACGCTCGATAGTTTGTCCCCATTCAGATGACCAATGGCATCGTCCACGGGTACGCTCATGTCCACAGCTGTTGAGCCTTCTGCACGCTGGAACTTATCTTCGCTTCCCTTCAACTCTCCCTGTAGGGATGCCAGCAGGGACTCGCAGCCCTCTGGATCCACGCTCGCTGTCTTGGCCAGCAGATACACCACAAAATGGCTCACGATGCGGTCTTCCTCTTCTCGTGACCGTCGGAGTGACTTGTCCAGATGCAGATGGAAGGTCTCGCACCGTCTCGACTCGACGTTCGAAGACGACACCACACGGCACACCGAGATGAACGCCTGGTTCACACCGCGTCGTTCATAGTCAGTCGCAAGTGCAGCCGTACAGCCCACGCCGACGGCAGCATGGAACCGCTCAAGAGTCGCCCCCATAGTGCAAGCATGGCTGGTGCCTTTCGTCTCATCCTCCTCCTTCTCTTGGTCCCACAGGATCTGCTGCGCCTGACACCACGCCGACTCGGCCATCTCCTCGGCCATCTCTCGCGATACAAACTTGGGCAGCGAAGGCGCAAGCGTTGTTGAGGAAGCAGGCGCAAAGGATGACGAACCAGCGGGGGAGACAAACCGCTGGAGACTCGCGCGGGCGTATGGGACGCTGAACTGCAGCATCGTGGACGAACTGCCGGCACGGAAGAGCAGTTGCGAGGCCGACATGCCTCCTCCTGTGGCGGCGACGACCGCTTTTAGATGGGGGGCGCGCGCGTAGAGTGACGCCAAGACGCGATCGAGCGACACCTTGAGCGGCATGTTGCCGTCCATTTTGCTTCAACCCCGCCCAACGTCAAGGGGGGGAACTTTAATCCGGATACTGGAGCTCTGAGTATACACACTATACATCTCGTACTTTTGGAAACCGACAGGGAACCTTCCAGAAAGCTAGTTGGCTAAAGGACAAACACGGTATCTCCTATAATGATCTGCATATTGTTTTCAATAGGCTGTTGTGGTATTGGCTGAATAGCATTACAACGTTGCACCTCATGGACAAGGTTTTACTGGATTATGCAATCCGGATACAGGTATCAGAGTGATGGTCGCGTCTGTTTGAGTTTTTGGGGGTTGGCGCGGAAAACCCACACTTCCACAAACGGGGAAACTCCAGCATCGAACGGGGAAACATGGCGCAGTACGGCAAGGCGTCCTACTGGGACGAGCGATACACCAAGTAGGTTCCGCGAGAATGACGGGGGTTCAATAGACCGTACATCTGACCTGTATGTGTGCCTCCGCTCGTGATAGGGACTCGGAGCAGTTCGACTGGTACCAGCGATACGGCGGGATCAAGGACCAGCTGAACCAGTATGTGAAGAAGAGCGACTCGATCTTGATGGCGGGCGCCGGCAACTCGCGCCTCTCGGAGGAGATGGCGAACGACGGCTACCAAAAGATCATGAACATTGACATCTCGGAGATTGTGATCAAGCAAATGGTCAGCAAGTACGAGGACCGCGTGGAGCAGCTTCAGTGGCAGAAGATGAACGTGTGCTCGCTCGAGTTCGCGGACGAAACTTTTGACGCAGTCGTGGACAAGGGCACGATGGACTCTATTCTGTGTGGTGAAGGATCGACCGCGAATGTGGCCAAAATGTGCCAGGAGATCTACCGCGTGCTCAAGCCGAACGGCATCTACCTCATCATCTCGTACGGCGTGCCGGACAACCGACTGAGCTACTTGGAGAACAAGGAGCTGCAGTGGAAAGTGACGATGCACACGGTGCCGAAGCCCACGGTTAGCGCCGTGCAGGTCTCGGAGGCTGACGCGAACGCCGTCCACTACATCTACGTGTGCCAGAAGGGCGTCAAGGCCGAGTAAGTTTGCGCGACAGGCCGCAGCAGTAGCAGTACGATACCACAGACAATCACAACAAATCCCAGCGAGTGAATCTCAATCGTCCTCAGCGCAGTCTCGTAGTCTGCAGCCACGCGCGACGGTTGCATGAGTGCAAAAGGACCATATTCGCGCAGCACTTATCATACACGGAAGTGGGAATATGGATTACAGGCAACACATATAGAGGCCGAACGGGAATGAATGCAGTCCATACGTCTTCGACGACTTACTTGAGCGCGACGATGGCGATGTTGATGAACGGCGCGAGGAAGTAGATGATGACCATGAAGGCCACGCAGCACAGGCAGCACATGATGCGGTTGCAGATCGACGGACCGAGCAGGTCGTTGAACACCTTGAATGGGTTGAGCGAGAACGAGAGACGGCCGGCCGGCGGCGGCAGGTACGGCGAGTGGTTGGGCGACTGTCGACCCTGGCCCACGCCTTGCACCTTGGCCTTCTCCATCGGCACGAGCTCGATGGACACGCAGACTTCGCCCATGTACTTGCGCTGCTGCGTCTTGTGGTCCACTTGCTCGAGCTTCATCCACTTGGCATCTGGCGGGTCGCTCTCGTCCCAGAGACCAGTGGCCTCCTTGATCTTGCGCACGGCGGCGTCGTCGTCCGATGTGCTCTTCTTCTTCTTCTTCTTGGTCTCTTCGTCGTCCTCGAAGAACTGAATCGGTCCCTTCTGCTTGTACGCCTTCTGGAAGAACGCACCGAGATCCATCATGTGCTCGCCGATCGCATCGTTCGCCGTGAACACATCCTTGTCCCATCCCTGGATGTGGAAGTACGGGTACTTCGTGTTCGGCTGCTTGTGACCGAGTGTGACAGGGAACTTCATTCGCCAGTTGAAAGAGCCCTTGCCCTTCTTCGCCCGCCAGTGGATATCGGTCTCCTGGAAGTCCGAGCCTTCGAGCCAGACGCGGAAAAACAGATCGTTCATGTCCTCCGCCTCGTCGAACGACGGCACGTTGCGCGCCTTCCACACCACCACGCGCATCTCGAACTCGACGGGAGGAGGCAGTGAAATGTCGATCGGAGGATAGTCGTGCGATTGAGCTGGTGACAGGATGTCGATCCAGAGCTTGATGGATCCCATGGGCGCCTTGGATGTCGGAATGGTGAGCGTTCGCGTCTCAAGCGGCTTGAGTCGGAGACGGTTCGCAGTCTCGTACATCTTACCCATGTCCTGCCAGCGCTGGTCAAACAAGCGGTCCTCAAGATCGATCATCGTGCTGCCAATGAGGTCGTCACCTCCGATGAGATCAAAGTCCATTGCGTCGATCTTCAGGAGTGAAGCGCCAGGAAGCGTAGCACTGAGCTGGAACATCTTGTAGAAGTCAGGATCGGTCGTATCGTCGATGTAGTTCTTGCGGTCATTCACCTTGCTCTTGCCGAGGGTGAGCTTGAGGTACGGATCCGACTTTCCTGGACGTCCGTTCAAGCCAAGGTCCATCGGGGCAAACCCAGTACCGTCCAAAACATAGACTCGTACTTCGTACGGGTGCGGCTTCAGCAGGCGTTCCACATCAAGAAGGGGCTTCTCATCTTCTCGCTCAATGATACGAATCAGTCCCTTGAAGTAGCCCGCCACCTTGTAGATGCCACCACCACCGGTCACCGGTGGAGCCTTCTTCGAGAACGGGTTCAGCATCGCCATCAGCGACTTCTTCTGCTGCTTCTGGCCAATGTGCAAAGCGTACTTCTCGAAAGGTGTGGTTTTCAACTCGTTCTCCAGCTCCGAATCAAGAAGTTCACGGTGCTTCAAGTACTTCCGCTGGGCTTCATCATCTTCTTCGAGCGTAGTGGATTGACGGGACGCTGTGTCGTTGAAGTTAGCTGGATCACTCGGATCGAACTCGACGCCCATACTCTTCAAGGCACCAAACACACCAGCACCGTTGTCTGGCTCGGAGAAAGGGTCGGCACTGTGTTCGTTTTCGAGTAGCGGGGCTTCTTCTCCCTCTTGAGCCTCGACTTCGAATTCAATCTCAGCGAATCCATCCGACTGGGGCGGTCTGTAGTGCGGTGACCATGGGAGCTTGGTGTTCATTTCAATCGAAGCACTGCCAATGATGGGAGTCTGGAACCCGCCGAGACGCGTATCCTTCACGATGATGTTCAATCGCGGTGCGAAGTGGGCATTCTCTGGTAGTTCCACTTCCTTCACAATACGCTGCAAATAGTTCGGATTGTTTCCCGATGGACGCTTCGACTTCTCCGTGATCATTTCCTGAGCAGCGTGATCTTTGCCGCCAAGAATGAATTCGACGAATGGCAACTGGATGGGCAAGAACTGGAATGGCTCCATGCTTCGAAGTCCTAACACCGTCACTTCCAGGTACGCCGTTCGCGTCTTTGGCACGATGGAAGCTGAAGGCGGGACTTCTTCATCTGGGAACTGCTTGCGGATCAGCTCTAAAGAAGCCAGGATTTCACCTTCACAGTCTCCAGGCTCCTGGAACATCAACGGGTACCATTTTGGATTCGGAAGTGTTCCCATCTTGCCCTCGCGTAGCTGTGCAGACGTGCGGACATGCGCCTCCGATAGGTTGAGGGCAACGAGCCCAACAAAGTCGTTCGCGTCAAAGTCGTCGTAGTCCATCACGCGGAGAAGCACCTGTGGCGCGTACTTCAAGTCTGGCAAATTCACGTCGAAGTAGAGGGTCTCGTAGTAGACTGGGTCACGAGTCTTTTTCTTGCGCGTAGTTTCCTTGGGCTTCTCCGTCATGCACCGAACGACCATGTACGGATCCAAAAGTCCGTTCGAGTCGGCAGGAGGGAGTCGTCGTCCTTGATAAATGTGCACGCGCACCTGGTAAGGCGTGCGTTTGTTGACAAGGTCCAAATCAGCCCGATCCCACGGCGTTCGTTCAGCGTCTTGCTCCGTTCCGAAACCCAACCGGACCAGCACATTTCCAGGGAATGTGTCATCGTCAAGTGCGTCAACCATCGGATCCTCTCGCATGGAGATCCACTGGACATCTGTCTGGAAACCGCCAGCATCAAGGAGCTCCTTCGCCGAGAATCGTTTGTAACAAATCGGACGGCGCGAGTCCCCGTCACCCTTGCACAGGTACAAAAAAATATCGGGGATTTGAGACACGTCTTCAGGAAGCAGCATTCGCTCGCTTTCCTCCATAGTGTTCCACTCGACCGACCCCTTGATGTTCTTCGCACGAGCTGACTTGACCTCATTCAGTCCAAGCGACATCACAAGTTGCATCTTGGAGTTCTGACCGAGGTGTTTCGGGCTGTTGAACTTGGGGATCTCGCTACCCCAAATGAAGTGAGCTCGCATCTTGTAGATACGTGTCTTCGGATAAAGGTCTCTGGGTAGCTTCTTGACGTTGCGCTTCTGGTTACTTTCGTCGAATTCGTTATTCTCGTTCTCCATAATCCGCAAGGTCATCAGCACGCGTCCGCGGTATGTCGTCGCCATGTCGGGAAATTTGTTCATCTGCTTTTTGACCGATTCACCAACAGTGACCTTGGTAATGTTCAGCGGCGCGCCGTAGATGTTGGCCCAAAATGGTCCAATTCGACCACCCATTGCCTTCAGCATCTTGATGCTCTCGAAAATGTGGCCGACCACTTCATCACTTCCCACACGATCCCAATCGTATACACCGATAGAGATCTTGTCCGTCATGGATGGCTCCCGCATGACCAACATCAGCTCTTCGTTGAAACTCGGACACAGTTCATGGCGAGCACCTTTCTTGGAACGCACACGAGAGCGGACTGGGTCACCACCAGCAAGACTGGCCTTGATGTAAGCATCTAAACCGCTCTTTCCGACGACTGCAAAGTCCATGGGAGGAAGTTCTTCAGCCTTGTGGATCGTCAAGGCAACGAAGCGGACACTTTGAGCGACAGTCGACGGCATGATGACATTGCCATCCATATCATCACCACTGTTGCCAGGTCCGAATGGAGACGGAGGTGGCACCAGCTTGTCGCCCGGACCAACAACAGTGACTGAGGCGCGGAGGTAACCTTGGATGCCCTGGTTCAGTGTGTTGGAATCATCAATCAATCCAATCCACACGTTGGCGAGCTGGTGGTTTTTCTGCGAGTAGATGTACGAGATGTCGAACCGCGCGGTGCCAATCAGCTCAGCTCGCTGCAGTGTGTTGGCATCCATCACGCTGAGCTTCACATAGCCCATCTCGACCTCTGCTTTGTCAAGATCGCGCGGATTGAAGATGAGCAGGTCATCCCACACACAGTTGAGCACTTGCTTCTTCACCGCTGTTTGCTGTTGCTCGCCCAACACCTCGACATACACAACTGGATCTGACGTACCAGTCGAGTCCTTCGGCACGAGATCACGAGCTTCGATAATGTGGACCTGGACGACGTAATCGCCCGACTTGATCTCGAAGCTGCTCAGCTCGGCGAGTGTCTCCTGGCGCTTCTTCTCCTTCTCTTCTTCTTCGGCCTTCATCTGGTCAGCTGTTTTGCCATCTTTGTCCTTCTCGCTGAAATCAACTTCCACACCGTCATCTTCGTTCGAGTCATAGTCCGCATCAGGACCGCCGACGTTCAGTGCCTGCTTGACACGGCCAAAAACTGAAGTGTCCTTCTTCTTGGCCGCGACTTGCTGCGCATCGGCCGCGTACGTCCACAGCAGACTGATCGTGATAGTGCCACGTTCCTTCTTGTCCTTGCGGCCCTTCTTATCCAGCAACTCGACCGTCATCGTCTTCTCGACATGGGGCTGCAGCTTGCTCAAATCGACATTCGCCGAACCCATGAAATCGTTGATGGTCGTGTCAAAATCCTCGACAATCATCGACATCGTTGTGTTGATATCCGTAATGAAGAAGCCAAACCGCTCGTTCCACTGCGGACGCAACGTCTTTTCCTTCATACTCGACTCGTGCTTTTGGCCGCTAACCGTCATCTTCACCAGCGGATCACTCGTCTTGCCACCGTCCATCGCCAGCAGATCCTTGCCCGACTTCAAGTTGACGTACAACAGGTTTGGCGGCTGGTCGCTCGATGGTGGCGCCGACGATAGCGACGAGAACAGCGAAGAAGATGACGCCGCCGACGACACCGGGCCAGGCGCCGCAGCCACAGCGCCACCACTCGGAGACGCATCGTTCACGCTCTCGAAGACCACGTGAAGCTCACCACGCGCGTCCTTCTTCATCTTGTCCGCCTTCGTCAGATGGTACCAATTATCCAACTAATTCGCACACGAGCCCACAAAATCAAACGTCAGATGCAAGTTCAATCTCTATCCACCATTCCGGAATGAACGTACAGGGGTCGCGCACTTGCCGGCGAAGAGCTCGGTGGGGATGTCGACGACGCCCAGCGGGTCGTCGCTGCCGAAGAAGCCGTCGGAATCCGCGACCGCCAGCCGCACCGTCGTCGCGAGCCGCAGGTCGAGCTTGTCGCCGATCACAAACGACTCGTCCCACTCGGGCGCGAGCGTCTTCTTGATCACCTTGGTCTTGAACGTGCCGCCAGCCACGATTGGCACGCCCTTGGAGTCGAGCAGCGTCATGGTGACGTACGGGTCGCTGAAGCCGTTGCTGTCGGAGGCCAGCAGCCCGCGCGCCGCGACGATCTTCACGAGCACGGTCTCCATGGTGTCGGCCGAGGGGTTTCCCCTTCTTCCCTCTTGCGCGGAAAAGTCGGAAGTTGTGGAATGTTGGCGGCGCGACCTCTCCAAGCCAAAACGCCAACAAACGCCAAACAAACGCTAAAGTGCTGGGAAAATCCCCTGAGTTTGGCTCTTCAAACTGTGGGGAGAGCAGGCGCATACGCCCAGTGTGGAAGCTTGGGTTCACAGGTGGTGCGGCACGATCCCCTGATTTTTTCGGTCCTAATTTAGGAAGAAACCAGGATCTCTCTGCTCGAAAAGCAGGATATTCTATCGGTGAAACTGGAAAAAATCAGGAGGAAGTGGGTTTTCGACCAATCATGTCGGCGCGGAAGGTGGAGAGCCGGGCCACACAAATTGTCACCCAAGTTGGGTCAGACGGTGGGTGGCGGCAATACAGTATTGAACCCGGGTCGCAAGAGCTCACTTGACCCAAACCCAATTCTCTCGGAGCAGCAGCTTCAACGGCGTATACCTCTCCGCTCCGTATCCGGATGGTGTCTTCAACCATCGCGGCTTCCCCCCAAGCATTTGCTGCTTATTGTGAAAGGGAGAGACCGACACGACACTGCGGTTGGCGCGTCACGTGGCGGCGCTGAGATCACAGGATGGCGTCCGAAGCACCCGTGGAGGACCCCACCGTACGTCACGTGCGCGTACGTGGCAGCCGTGCTGGCCGACACGCCATTATAAAGCGTGCAAACCGCAATGGCCTCGTGGACATTGACCGCTGGTACGCCGTTGCATTCTATGGCAAAGTCGAATCGGTGAAGCTGGTGCTGGATCTCCAAGGAAGTCTGCTGGACGCCCGGAACAAAGTACGGGGTGTGGGCCTTTGGTGTTACAGTCTCTCCCCCCGCCTGACGTGAGATGCGTGACGGATAGGACGGCAAGACTGGCTGCAGCCAAAGGCCACGTTGATGTCGTTCGACTGACTCTGGACTGGGGAGGCTTCATCGAAGGCAATACCAGGGGGGGCTCTTTAGCGTACGCCGATGCTACGGTCCCAACCTTTCGTTCATGTCTTTCTTCAATTAATGTCGATCGTCTTTGTAATGTTGCGATGTAGCTGGACAAGACGCCTCTCCATGCGGCTGTCCAGCACGGCCATGTCGACGTCGCACGGCTACTTCTGGATCGAGGCAGCAATTTGGAGAGCGTGGGTGGTTTTGTGCGTTTTGCAACTCAGTGCGATTCTTTCTCACACATCAGTGGTGATGAAGAGGACGAGCCCTTGCACACGGCGGCGACAAGCGGCCGTCTTAAGATGGTCCAATTTCTTCTCGATCGAGGCAGGAACTTAGAGGGGCAACCATCTGTACGCGCAATCGTGCTGACGTCTTGAACTCGCTAGGCAGAGGAGTGTCTTCGAAGCTCGTGAATGCTGATGGGTGCGTCTTGTTTCTCTTTCTGTGAAAGTATAGGTTGGCAAGACTCCCTCCCCTCCATTCAGCGGTGGAGGCGAACCACATCGAAGTCGTTCGGTTCCTGCTGGACCGTGGGAGTGACTTTGAAGTCCGATACGTTGAGAGCTGCCGTTCAGTCTCCGAGCTCGAACATGCCTGCTCAGAAGCAGAGAACTGCCACTTAGCACAGCATTTGTAGGGAAGGAAACCTCTGCACACAGCCGCCAATGGAGGTGGTTTGGAGGTTCTTCAACTCCTGTGCGAACGAGGTTGTACGATTGACGGTGCAGACAGTGTGCGTGCACAGCGTTGCTTGCTGTGTAGAGAGGTCTAAAACTTCTGATGACCAGTGCTTATCAAAGCAGTCGTATTCAAATGCGATGGGCATCCACTGCGTTTCCATCGGCGGCGAGACCAATGCAGCAATGGAAGCGTTCGTGTAGCAGCATGTTTACGGTAAAATCCGCGTAATCTGTGCCCATGAGCCGGCTTCCGGGTTTGTATTCGTTGGAACAAAGCTGATTCTTATCCACGATGATGATGGAAGCAGTGTTCATCGCATTAGCAAGGATGCCAAGGCTCGAACCCACGCGATGGATGCAAAGAAGATCAAGGTCATCGGACGCGCACAGGCTTCCCAGGAGCAAATCCAAGGCGAAATCACAATCGATGGCTCACCGGAGAGTAGTCGGAAACTCACGCCTGCACTGCTACTGAACGACCAATTGCTGACCATGAGCAGCGCCGACCTCCGCGGAGTATCCAGTGTTTGCCAAGCTCTTCAAACGCTGGCCGTGGATACCAAGTCCAGCTTCTTGATGCCCGAGTTGTAGTCAGCTGCGGCTTGCATCGTTCGGGATATGGTGCTCGAAGCGAATCGCGATGGTGCGGGCATAAAGACTCGCATTGAGCGCCTTATCGTTCCTGCGAAGAGTCTCAAGCGTACCATCTCCGAGAGGCCAGAGTTTGCAGGTCTCGAACCAACTTCCGTGACTGCAATTCTGCGCGTGCTCCACAATATTGACGACATTCTTTGATTCGAGAGGGCGAGGGATGAAGCGAGCGACACGCTGTTTCTCAGTCCAGATCTGGTGATCAACTTCATCCGGAAGGTGGTCAATCACAAGTTTGGAGACGACCAGTTGCAATCGTCACCGACGAATCGTACAGTGCAGCTTCGTGCTGCCGTTCGCCAAGATGGTATTGTGGCTCTTGTACTCGCTCGACTTGTGGCGAGAAGTCAAGACCGAGACGCTTTCCCTGCAGCTCAAGCAGCTTCTCTTCCATTTCGACCCAGCGTATCCCGCCGATAGCGGCGGTCTCCACTGGAACTCGGATCTGATCGTGCCCGTATATTGGAAGTACCGATCGACTGGCCGAGCGATCGCGCCATCCTGGAATCAGCGCAGTCGCTTCCAGAATGAGTTTGCTGCGAGTACGAGTTTCACGCGTACCAGCCCGAAGACGTGTTGGAGAAGCTCGTCGTTAGCAGCACTCGGTGCATTTCTCGTGTGAGCGGACTGGTTCAGCGTCGTCCGTACATTCCTGACGCCCTCAGCGGCGACTACCGCCAACTCAGTACCTGCAGTGAATTTGGTGCGAGTCGAGTCCGCGAAGGCACATTCGCCGTGCAGTACGATGCCAATAGTGTCTGGTTCATCCACGGGTGCAAGCGTTGGTTGGGTTCTAACGGTTGCTGGTGCACTACAAGACAACTAACATTAGTGGCGACTTGTGGAACCCTGGGCGACTGCTGTCGCTGGCGGCTTTCGATTGGGGAAGGCGACAGGCGAGGCGACTGGCGAGCTTTTCTAGAGGCTGCCTGAACAGAGCCGTGCTGTTTCACCATCGTTTCACACGCGCCCTTTGAGATGAGCAACGGTGAAGGGAGGGGATCAGTTGCGTCGGAGAGTCTAAATGTGGACCACGAGAGGGCGGGAAGGAGAGTCATTTCGCGACGGACAGAGGAAGCAAAACGAGTCGGGAGCGCGCGGCAGAGGAGCAACGAAGAGGCGACGCGATTTGGAGAAGAAGAGGGGCGAGCGCGGCAAGTCGTCGGTGGCGAGCGCGGACAACAACCACGAGTTGGACCAAAGTGGAGCATGGTCGTGCAAGACCCGCCGGTACGTGTAGATCTTGTCCTTCTTTATTTCATAAGAAAGGTGCTCACTCACTTTTGCTGGGTCATCAATCCCCGTCGCGGCTTGTAGAGTGGCGGCACACCCTTGCATCTCGCGGCATTCCACGGGCACATTGAGCGCGTTCAGCAGTTGCTGGATGAAGGCTGTCTGCCGGACGCGAAGAACAAAGTACAGTGACATCATGGGAGCGTGTAGTTTCACCAACGGGATTCTGACGAGCGCGACGTATCGACTCCTGCGTAGAACCACCAGACGGCGTTGCACTTGACAGCGTCGCAGGGCCACGTCCACGTGGCTCGGTTGTTATTGGACAGCGGAAGCACCGTCGATTCGACGGATGGGGTACGTGCTCTTTGGACTCTAGCTACGCCGAGATTGCCGAACGAGAGCGCTAACGATCCGGTCGATTTCATCCACAACCACTGGCGCGGTGTTGTGCAGTCGGGGGCGACTCCGTTCCACGTGGCAGCCAAAACGGGCCACATTGAAGTCGCTCGATTACTCGTGGACCGGGGGAGCAAGGTTCAAGCCCGAAATATCGTACGTTCGTTCGCAGGCACACACGTTGACGTGAGTAGGTCACTTACCCATCGTGATGAATCAATAGTACGACGATAATGCGCTGCACCTTGCGGCCTTCGAAGGCCAACTAGACGTCGTGGAGCTGGTTCTAGACCAAGTGAATCTACCAGATACGAGAAACCGGGTGCGTGCGATCCTGAGTCGGGTGGGTACGTCGTGCCCGGCGTTGCTGACGAGCAGCGCCTTTTGTCTGTTTCCCTTATTTAAACCAGAACCACCAGACGGCTCTGCACTTGGCAGCTTCCCAAGGCCACGTAGCCTTGGTACGGCTGCTTTGGAGTCGGGGAAGCGATATCACAGCCACAGATTTGGTGCGTCCATCGACGGGCTCCAGCGAGTCGATCACGCCTTCTGGCAGTAGTTGCATTCTGACCATTATCACATGGTGCAAACTTGGGATGCAGGTCAGCAATACTCCGCTGCAGGTGGCTGCTGACGGCGGCCACGTCGAAGTCGCTAGGCTACTGCTTGGCAAGGGAAGCAAGATCAACGCACGAAACATCGTGAGTGGGCTGTTGCGGTCCTGCGGGACAATTTTTGTTGTTGTGTTTTTCGTGTTGCTCATTTCGGTTGTACTTGTGGTCTCAGTACGGGGAGACACCGTTGCATTCGGCCGCCCACAGTGGACAGCTTGACACGACCCGATTCCTTCTCGACGAAGGCAGCTCATTGGATGAGGCAACTGAAGTATGTCATTTTGCCTCCAGGGAACGGTTGTCTAGCGCACCTTTGATTGTTATTGACCGCCACTGCCCGTGCGATTTGTAGTCCGGCTGTGTCCCTCTCCACTCGGCAGCCAAAGAAAACCACGTGGACGTGATTCGACTCTTACTCGACCGAGGCAGCAACCTTGAAGCCAGAACTTACGTACGTTGGAGGTCTCAAATAGCGTGGGGGTTGCTTAACGGGTGAGACGTGATTGTTTTGAACTGCTTAGACTGGAGAGACTCCGCTACATGTGGCCGCTGATAACGGCCATGTCGAAGTCGCTCGATTACTCTTAGATCGGGGAAGCAAGATTGACGCACGAAACATCGTGAGTTTGATGCTGCGCCTCTCGACCTGCTTCGGTTCAGTGAACCCGTCCACTCACTGGTGTTGTGACTGTAGGACGGCGAGACGCCGTTGCATTCCGCCGCCCAGAGTGGGCATCTCGACATGGCTCGATTTCTTCTCGACCGATGTAGCCGACTGGACGCGACGGCGGGAGTATGTTGATTGCGTTGAAGGTTCCTCCGCGAGCCGGATAGATGCAGAGTGGCGCGATTTTTTGGGGTGCTGACAGGCTGTGTTGACTGGAATCTGTAGTCAGTCGGCACCCCGCTGCATTCAGCAGCCAAGGGCAACCACGCAGATATGGCCCGATTCCTGATCGACCGAGGCAGCAACATTGAAGCGCGCAACAAGGTGCGTTGTCCACTGAGATGCGACGTGGTGATGCGTTGCTCTCGTTTCCATCAGTCGTGGACAGGGAGATGCTAAATGAGAGTTCGTTTGCAACATGCCCTTAGGACGGAGGGACGCCGCTGTACACTGCTGCAAGTCATGGTAGTTTGGCCGTGGCGACGCTGCTATTGCATCGAGGGGCGTCAATTCACGTGAAGAATTCGGTACGGTTTCTTCAGATCGGTGGGTGGTTGCAGCTGAGGCCGATGGACTGAATTCGTTGCTGTTGTGCAGGATGGGCACAGTGTGCTCAATGGGTGTGTCTCCATGAGTGACTCGGCGAGCAAGCCGGCATTTTTGGCAATCGCCAAATGTCTGCTTGAGCAGGACGCACCATGGGAAGCTAGGGACGCGACCGTGACACGAAACGCTCTTCGTATCGCTGACTCCACGCTGAAGAGCCGAGTCGCAGTCATTGAAGGCTGGGTTGATCAGCGCGAAAGAAAGGTCCAGTTGACAGACTTCCCCGAAGAGGTATTCAAGGGAGGCCCCGACGATATTCGAGCATTCTTCAAGGCTCTTCTCGCGGGCCATGGAGACTTAGGTGGTGAACGCTTCCGCAAGAAGGTGTGCGTCGTTGGGCCAAGCTGCTGGGGGAAGACGAGCCTCATCAAGAGCCTCAGGACCAACGTCGCCACACTCGAAGACGAGGACACTCGCACGATTGGCATCGATCTCTCGTCGTGGCCATTCGTCTCCGCTGCCACCGGAAGTTCCTTTGATGTCTCGATCTGGGACTTCGCCGGCCAAGACGAGTACCAGACTGCGCACTCGCTCTTCTACTCGAAGCGGACGCTGTACGTCGTGTGCATCGACTTGCAGGCGTACGCGTGCGAAATGAAGATGCACTGTATCAACTCCAGCGGCGAGGCGAGCGCGGCCATGGATGCATTTGTGGAGAAGAAGATCTTCGGTAAGATCCGCGTGATCTGTGCCCACGAGCCGGCGTCGGAGTTCGTTTTCGTCGGGACGAAGCTGGATCTCGTCTCTGACGACGATGGCAGCACTGTTCGCCGCATCAGCACGGACGCGATGGCAAGGATCCGCAAGATGGAGGCAAAAAAGAATCGGGTACTTGAAGGAGCGCAGGCCGACGAGAGTTCAACGCAGGAATCTGGTAGACGAGTGTCACGCACGATAAGCGTCTTGCCGGACAAGCATAGGCCACCAGCGACAGCGCTGTTTCTGAACGACGAGTTGCTCACCATGAGCAGTGCTGATCTTCGTGGTGTGGCGAGCCTTCGCCAGGCGCTCCAGGAGCTGATCGAGGAGACAAAGTCCAGCTTTCCCATGCCCAAGTCGTACACCGCGGTCGCCCAGTTTGTTCAGCATCTGGTCCTGGAAGCAAACCGCGAGCGTGCGACAGTCAAGACACTCATCGATAGCCTCATTATCCCAGCCGAGACTCTCCTGCGTGCCATCCACGACAATCCGCAGTTCGCGGGTCTCGAACCGGTCGAAGTGACCGCGATTCTCCGCGTGCTCCACAATGTCGGCGACGTTTTGTGGTTTGATAAGTCGAGAGACGAGCTAAGCACCACGCTGTTTCTCAGTCCGGAGCTCGTGATCGACTTTATTCGCAAGGTCGTGAACCACAACTACGCGGACGACCGCGTAGGGCTACCGCGATCGCATCGCATCGCTCAGTTGCGAGAAGCAGTTCGCCAAGAAGGACGCGTGGCCCACGAATTGCTGGGGTCGCTGGAACTGTGGCGCGAAGTGGAAAGCGAGACGTTGCTATTACAGCTCAAGCAGCTGCTCTTCCAGTTCCATCTCGCGTACCCCGCCGGTAGCGACGGCCTCCACTGGAACTCGGATCTGATCGTTCCGGTGTACTGGAAGTGCCGTTCAAATAGCAGGGCGTTTGCGCCGCCCATGGGATCAAATCAGTCGCTCCCGGAACTTGTCTGCTGGGAGTACGAGTTCCACGCATACCTGCCCGAGGATTTGTTCGAGAAGCTCGTGGTCAGCAGCTACTCGGTCCACTTCTCGTGCGACAGGACGTTTTACCACGGTTGCTTCGAGACGGTGCGAGAGGACGAGTACATGGCTCGCGTGTCGTCGACACCGATCAGTGAGGATGGCGTGGCGGTTTTGCGCATCGAAGTCGCCGCGGCGACAGCCCCGCAGGCCTGGGAAGAGCTTATTTGGTACGCCATCAATGTGGAACAGATGCTTGAGGCGTATCCGGGATTGTGGGTCAGCAGGCTCGCCGTGTCGAAGACGGGAAAGCGATTCAGTGTTGACCAGCTCTTGCGAGAGCGCGTCGCGCGGCAGACACGTGCGACGATGACCACGCTCGGTCCTTCAGCGACCCAGAAAGGCGACCTCCTTCCTTTATCGATGGACTGGTACACGCTGAAAAAGTGGCAGCCTGGATACGCCACCACCACCAGCCTGCACGCGCACCCGGCGGTGCCTTCGAGTGCGGTCAAGATGCGACACTCGGAGAACGTCGTGTTGATCGAGATCCGCAGCCAGCTGCGGCACCTCGATTCTGGCGTGGAGGAGGTGAAGCTCATGCAGAAGAGCGCGCTCCAGGACATCAAGGCCAGCATCCAGGAGGGGAAGCAGATCCAGATCAACCTGGCAGCAGGAGCCAAGAACCGCAAGCTGTATCCGGCGCTGTGGACGCTGGAATGCCACGATGCGAGTTTGGCCCTGGTGACGTACGAGCTCAAACTGCGCAGCCACTTATCCGGGTACTGCTTCCACCCGGCCATCACGTTCACGGTGGCCAGCACATTTTTCAGTGACTTTGGTGTGGTGATGAAGGTTTGATCTGCTCTGCCCGTTGCGTAGCGCGGCAAACGCGTGTCTCTCACGCGACCTTTACTCTCCTCGTAGATTGGGCTCTCGGTGTTTGCAAACGTCGTGCCGGATGCGCTGGGGAAGGGAGCCGCACAATTCATCGCCACCGGTGAGTGCCTCAGTGATTGATCCCATTCTTCTGCCATGAAATGCACTAACAAGCAGCTCCATCCCGAGCACCTGCAGAGGCATCGCGTCAAATCGACCGCGCGATAACAGTGTACAGTCTAGTCCACGGACTGGACGTCGGCGTGCATCGCGGTGCCGTTGAAGTGGAGAACGTGCGGTCGCTACCGCCCGACCAAACCGTGTTCATGCTGCGCGAACTGCTCAAGATGTACGACCCCGCATTCGAGCCGCTCGCGATGGCCAAGCTGTCGGGTCTAGAGTGTGGTATCTTGCGTGGTACGGGTGAGTACGTCTGGGCCCATCGTGGTGAGATCGAGGCGCGTGTCGGCGAGATCCAGTTCTGCAACGATTACGCAGGCGCCGCTAATGTACCCACGCTGGCTTTTGACGAGCCCGCAAGAAAGACAAGCCATCATCTCCCACGGCTCGCCATCAGCGGAGCCGCCACGATCAGCGAGCCTCCGGTTTCGAGCGCGGTGCTGGAAGTACTAACTGCCCTGGGGCTGCCCAACGTGCGCAAGATCGGCGCTCAGAGCCCGTACTGCAAGTGGCAAATCGTCGACCCCGAGAACCACCCGCTCGCGTCTGGCAAGACAGACAGGCACGTGCGAGGCGGGCAGAACGCAGACTGGAGCGGCCGATCCTTTCCCCTGCCCCGAGCTGCGGCCGCCAAAGTGGCATTGCAAGGCTGCACGGTGATCTTCACCGTGAAAACCGCACTGGCCTTCAGCACGATGAGGTATGAGGCCTTTGACGGATTTCGAGTGATGCATGTCTGATTCAAGTTCTGCGTTGTTGTGCTTTCGGCAGTGCGGTCATCGCCACGGGCTCGTACTTACTCAGCGATGCAGGGAGTGGATCGCTCATGGCTGACAAGCTCAGCGAGTTTTCCGTGCCGCTGCTAGCGAACGGCAAGTCGGCAGGCACACTCGCCTTCCGGCTCCGCTTTGGATAGTTCCACCATCTTCCTCTCCCCCATACAAACCACGATTGCATCCCTGCGCTGCTCGCTTGGGGCGAGTCCGTATCCGGTCGCCACAGTACTGAGTCTTGTCGCCATCGGTCAGTGCTGGCATTTGGATACTACCGACACTGTGCATTTCAACGCAGAGCATGATAAGCAATACATTCATGGTTTGGCTGGGCATTTGGGCTCGAAGAGCCCGTCCCCCGCCCTCGGCGCGGGCCACGGCGCGGAGTCGAGCGTGCTGCTCGAGCGCGTCGACAGCGATCCGACAAGCCCGTGGGCAAGCCTGTTTCTCGACTCGGCCGCAATCGACCGAGTCGGTGCATCGTCTCGTCCGCCCCGACGCGCGTTCAGTGGCTTTGGTGTCTCCGTCTGGCGCGTCAGAGATTTTCGATCGGCAGGCGGCGTAGCTCGGAGCTGGCTACTTCGACAGAGTCGGTCTCGTGGGTCCATTAGCACGCGTCACTCGCAGCGGGTCAACCCGTTGCTGCTGTCGCTGGCGAGCCTCGATGCGAGTGAGCTCCGCCTGTATCGCCCCCATCATATCCATCAGCTCGTGTTCCGTGGTCACTAGCTGTGTAGGCTTCGTTGTCTCGTTCTGCCAACGAGCAGGGGCAGGGGACCTCGGCCCTTCTTCTTCTTGATCTGCAATGGCCGCGATGGGCTCGGCGTCGATCTCTGCTTCGCGCTCGGTGGCCGCCGCGTGCTTGAGCCGACTCGAGTGCGCAGCGGAGACGCCAAACACGATCGACGGGTCGTTTTCCGGGGGGGGGGG
>JAADVV010000310.1:0-18887 GCA_023335905.1 Pythium pyrilobum | reverse complement strand
GGCCAGCACATCGCTGTGGAACATCGTCAGGTGGACGCATTCCGATTTGTGGGATCACTAGATTCCAGCGTGTCCCACGTCGGTGTGGCTTCTCAAAGCGATATCGACGAGGAGGATCAAGACGAAATGAGCTTCTCTACGGATTCATTCGCAGCAGCGGAACACCAAAGTCTTGAACCTCCATTGGCATCACCAGCGACGTCTCAGGATGAGTCGTTCCAGCATGCATCTGCTGTGTGCAGTGATGTCGATGAAGGCGCATCACGCAGACCGGAGTCGGGGCTCTGCAGTGACGACGATGAAGACGAGTGCGGCACAGAAGAAGTGATCGCCCCCCGCGATCAGTACAGCTCCTCTTGGAAGCTCTCGCACACTTCAGCGCTGCTTGCAGAAAACGATGACGGAACTTCCTTTGCTGGTCCTTTCAGCGTGAATGGCTGTTTGCTAGGACAGACCGAAGAGCTGAGAGACACAGACATCGACCAGAATGGAGATGAAGGAGGCGAGTTCGACCACGCCGACTGTTCGGAGGACTTTAACGGCTCGGATGACTTTAATGGCTGCGAGTTGACGAGGATTGACGCCGACAAGCGCTCTGAAACATCCCACCAAGCCGACTCGAAGCCTGCAATGGCTGAACAACCATGGGATAAGAGCACATTGGAGAGCGATGCGGCAAGTGCGGTGGCCACAGCTCCGCCAGCTGTCCCGCCCTTACCGCTATCGCGGATCGCAACACTTTCGAAGGAAAGCGTAGAGGATGAGCTTGACGCAGCTCAACTCGACATGGATACCCGCCGACGAGGAATGAGACGAGACGCTGACAGCGATGAATCTGACAAAACAAAATACCATCAGAACTCCCAAGATGGACTTGACGATCAAGCGAGCGATGTAGATGAGCTGGGCCATTTTCAAAAGCACAGCGGACACGGGCTCGAAGTATCAGTGAGTGGTGATGCCCACAAATACGGAGACCAACGCGACAGCCGTACGAGCCTAGACCAATCTCGTGGAGGCAGCGCGAATGGCTTCGATGCTGCGCGTGATTTCAGCGCAGATCGGTCAGACCGTGGCGGCATAGATGAGGACGAGGGTGGTGATGACGAATTCGACGACCACGAGAGCGGCTTTGATGGATCGGAAGACTTTGGTCATGCTGACCTCCCGTCCTTTGGGTCAGATTCTGAAGATGGCACGGGTGATGCCAGAGGACCTTCGGTGGGCTCCTTCGAGAGCACAAGTATCCATAGCACTGGAAGTGCGCCCAAGACGATAAGCGGAAACGCATCAGCAGTTGCAAGCGAAGTATGCAAGGCTGCGCTACCAATCCGCCATGGACACGACGGCGACGATGGTTTGAAAAGCTCGGCCTCGAAGTCTACGATGCGCCTCCCTCTTGATAGCGACTTTGTGGGCCGTATCGGTGAGAAGCCTCACGTAGGCTACGGTGGCGGTGACAGTTCGATGGAACACTTTGACGACGACGACGAGAGTATATGCGACGAAAATCAGATCGCAGTCTCGGGTGACTTCGATGAAACCGAGTCAAGAGCAATCAAGTCCTCTGTAGATGTTACTCCTGGCGGTACGGTCAATGCAGGTGGCGAGAATCTGTCCAACAACGTGCAAGACCTGTACACCCGCAGTGTCCGAGCAGCTCCGCCCGACGACGAAGATGATTTGATTGACGGAGACGATGCCGCCGATTCTGATCTTGGCCTGGCGACCATGGAGGAGGGCCACGACGAGCAAGAGGTTGACCATAGCCAAACTGAGTCTGCCAACGAAGTCACGACTCGAGTTTCTCGTGACGAGCCGAATTCGCACGAATCACTGGACAGACATGTCTTTGCGGAAGATGCCGACTACGGTCAATCCCTTCAAGGTGACGAGACAAGCTTTAATGAAGACAGCATGGACGAAGTGGAGCGGCTCTTGCTCGAACACGCGGAAGCCGTCGACGCTACTTTACAGGATTTATCAGGCCCATCACAAGATCGCCAGTTTGACTCGGCGCTCCGCATGGAAGACGAGGGCGATGGTGAAGAGAGCGATGATGGAGATAAGTTGATTGACTCCGAGTCGGAGGATGGCTCTCAGCACGAGTTGGAGGATTCGATTCAGTCCAGAGCCGAAGATGACGGTGTTGTCGAGACTCGAGCGGACATGCTGCCGGTCCATTTCGGTGAGGCTGGCAACTCCAAACGCAATGTTAATTTCCGTAGTGACGACGAGAACGAGCGTGACTATGTTGACGACAGAGACCACGAGGACGAAGAGGAAGACGAGGACCGACAGGCTGGCTCTGATGTCGCTCAGCCTCAGAATATCGCGTCGCAACGGTCTCGTGCTGCGCACAAGAACTTCGACGATAGTGATGAAGAATACGGAGTGCAAGTAGCCTACGCACACGCACATATTTCGACTGCTGCGCTTCCACCGCTGGCCGGTTTGAGTGTCCGTCCTCATGGGAGCAACGGCAGGGGAGGCTCCCTGACGAAGGCGCTACAGGCGAGTCGTTTGGCCATGGCCTCGTCGATGGATGACGTGGACGACGACATGGACGAAGTGGAGAGACTGATGATGACCCAGAGCTTGCAGCGTCGGCAGCCGCCGCCAGCTCCAGCCTCGGTGCCCTCTGCGATGGCCGCCAGTCAACTAACGCGAGAGAACGATGACTTCGACGAGGCGGACGACGTGGACATTGGCCACAGTGATGAAGAAGAAACGGATGCTGCACAGGAAGAAGATCACAGCCACGCAGCCAATGCGACCGCTAGCGACCAGGAAGGAATATATGCCAGTCTACAAGCGCGAGAACATGGTGCTTTTGACGAGGCTGACGGCGACAGCATTGCGCATAGTGATGAAGAGGAAGCGATGGCTTCGCAGCAGCAACACAGCCGTGGTGTGAATAGCAATGCGAATGACCTGCAGACAGCGGGTGCAGCCCACGATGAGTTTGGTGCAACGCCGACAGATGGGGCGGCAAGCCACACTGAACACGGCGATGCGTCAGCAGATTTCGGCTTCTCGTTTGGCGATGATGATCTGGAACAGGCATTGGCGAGTCCGCCGAGGACAGGAAGCGTGGCGTCTGCCCATGTGGTGAATGTGAATGCTAGCGACAAGGAAATCATGATCGCCGGTGTGCAAACGCGCGAGCTCGATGGCGATGAAGAGGGTGGCGGCGACGATATTGATCACGGCGATGGAGAGGAAGCGATTGAACATGAATACCGTAATCCTCCAGTGGATGCGGACGCTGGTAACCTAGGGGTACTGGGTGCGAGTCACGATACGGCTAACGTGCTGGCTACAAAAGTAGACGCAAGTCAGAGCGAGCACGGGGGTGCGGCAGACGACGATGACGACACATCCGCAGATTTCGGTTTCTCGTTCGGCGATGGTGATCTGGAGCGAGCATTGGCGAGTCCGACGAGGACAGCAAGCGCGGTGTCGACAGGGCAGCCTGCATCAAGTAACACTAATGGTACATCTCGGCGCGTGTCCGACTCCGAATCTGATGACGATGCAGAGAGAGACAGCCTTCGGGCGGCGCCTGCGCCTGCTTTTGACTCTTCGGCATTTCTGACCGGCCAGAGCCGTTCTCCCGGCGCGCTTCAGCCTCTTCCTTCGCTTGGAAAGAAGCCACTGCCTGGATTGGGGTCATTGGGGTCACTGAGTCGAAGTCCGCTGAAGAGGGAAGAGGACGACGACATGGACGAGGTGGAGCGGCTGCTGCTCGGGCAAACGAGCATCAAGGTGAAGAACCCTCCGATGCCCGCGGTCAAGTTGCCCGTGAAGGCGCTGCAGCGACACGACGAGGAGGACGACGAGTTCGACGTGGACGGTATCTCGTCCACGCCGGCTTCACCGTTACGGAATGTAGATCTCCCGATGGCACGCGAGGATGACGATGAGTTCGCACACTTTGATCGCAATGACGATGAGGAAGAAGACAATGAGACGGCACAGCAACGGGGCCGGCGCGAGCTGTCGAGCCTCTCCGACTCGCAGGGGTCCGCTGCCAGTCCATCGCGCATCCCGATCCTGCCTGGAAGCTCACTGCTCAAGCTTGGCGGCCACGGTGCACCAGCAGCAGCCACAGTAGCGTCGCCGGCTTCTCGCCCACGCATGGCGAGCGCGAGAAGCGACGATGACGGCGCCGACGCGTACATGGAGGATTCGTTCGACCTCGACGAGTCGATCCACGAAGACGAAGACGCAGAGGAAGACGAGGGCGTGTAAAATGATGTAAATGGGATACGCTATGCATGTGCGATCCGTGCCTGCGAAAAGTGAACTGATGTTTCGAGATTATAATGTTGTAGAACGGCGCGCGAAAGGTCGTGAGGGCGGTGCGGATGGCAACTCCCAGATCATCTCACAACGAAGATTGCCTTCGGACTCTTGCGCACGATGGTCGACGCGAAGAAGCTGCACGATCCACAACAGCAGAACGGCGGCGATGACGCGGACGATGACGGCGCCGACGACTCAGCCGCGCGCGAGCGTGAGCTCGTGGAGGCGTACGTGCAG
Source organism: Pythium pyrilobum (assembly GCA_023335905.1). NCBI lineage: Eukaryota > Oomycota > Peronosporomycetes > Pythiales > Pythiaceae > Pythium > Pythium pyrilobum. Next base: position 14,342 of record JAADVV010000310.1, on the reverse strand, counting down.
GACCACGCGCTCGAGGAGTCGCTCAACGAGGTCGTCAACACGGTTGTGGCCGACCGACCGGAGGATCCGTTCCTCGTGCTCTCGTCGCTGCTCTACGGCAAGGCGACGGCGCGGCGCGGCATCTTCCACGTCGAGTGCAGGGAGATCCTCGACGGACTGGGCCTGCCCGGCGTGCTCGTGCGCGTCCACACGGGCAAGGGCTTGTTCGAGGCGAGCTGCTCGAGCCGCACGGCGGGCCTGCCGGACCGGCCCGAGTCCTTGGACGAGTTCGCGCCAACGATCCCGGCCGAGAAGCAGCGGTTCGGTGGCCGCGGGTACAAGCTACGCGCCGTGGCGGCGGAGCGCCTGCTGATCGAGGCGCTCGTCAACGTGGAGCCGGGGGACCAGCAGAGCGCGGACGCGGCGCTGCTGCTCGTCGCGCGCGACGTGGGCCGCAACTTGTGTCTCGCGGCGTCCATCGCGGTCTGCAAGGCTGGCGCCAAGTACGCCGAGCTGCCGCTCCACGAGTACGTCGCGCAGCTCGCCGAGGTGCCGCTCGACAGCGTGTGCGTGCCAATGCCGCTGTTCAGCGTGGTCAACGGTGGCGCGCTCGCGTCCAACAAGCTCTTCGTCCAGGAAATCACGGCCGCGCCCGTGAGTGCGGTGAGCTTTGCCGACGCGTTCCAGCTCGGCGCCGAGTTCAGCCGCTCCGTGCGTGAGCAGCTCGAGCAGCGCGGCGTGGGCTTTAGCAACGTGGGGAGCTTTGGAGGGTTTGCGCCGCAGCTGCAGACGATCGCCGAGACCTTCCAGATCCTGCGGGCGGCACTGGAGACCACGCGGCTGGGGCTCGACGGCGGCGGCGGGCCGGCGAGTCTGCTGCTGGACAGCGCGAGTATCACGCCGCTGCGGCTCGAGTTCGGCATCGACTTTGCAGCGTCGCAGTTCGTGACACCGCCTCCGCCACGCGCCGCAGGACTCGGAGGCGGCAGCGACGATGGCGTTGACCAAGAGGAAGAGGACGGCGTGCGCACGACGTTCACGTACAACACGGACGTGTGGGTGCCCGGGTCTGCCGGCGTGATCCAGAGCAGCGACGAGATGCTCGCGACCGTCCAGAGCTGCGTGCGCGAGCTCGAGGTCGCGACGGTCGTCGACCCGTTCGACCGCGGTGACATCAAGGCGTTCGCGGCGCTGCTGAGCAGCGAGCACGACGCGCCGGCCGACGGCGCGGACGCCGCGACCGAGCCGATGCGACGTCTCCTAGGCGGAGATCCCAACTGCCGCCTGCAGATCGTCGCGCGCGATTTGGCCGAGTGCCACACGCTCGAGGCGATCCAGGAGGAACGCGCGGCCAACACGCTCTTGCTGCAGCTCGAGCAGCACGCGACCGTCTCGCGCGCGCTCGCGACGCTGACGGAGGCGCGCCGCCTGGGGCTCGCGGTCATTCTCGGCGCGGCCGTCGGGCTCTCCGCCTCGGAGGCGCCGTTCCTGGCGGCGTTCGCCGTCGGCGCGGGCGTCGGACAGGTCAAGTTCGGCGGGCTGGCGTCGTCGGACTGCGTGGACCGGTACAATCAGCTGTTGCTGCTCTCGGAGGACGCCGTGCCGCCGGCGTTTGTCGGCGCTGCGTACAGGAGGTGACAACCGCCGCCAGTTCCTAAAGGCACTGCATTGAGATAGTGGGGTTCTCATTTCGGTTTCTCTTTCCTGTGTGCGTTGGCCACCCTTCTTCTTGGCATCTACAGTCGCAACGAGCCGCGCATGGCCTCGAGGAGCTGCTTCTCGAACTCGGCATCCGAGAACCGCTGCGACGACTCGCGCGCGCGTTCTCTCAGCGCGACCATCTCGCTCGCGCGCGTGCGTAGGATCGTGATCATCTTCTCGGCGTACTCGTCAGCGGTCAGCGCGAGAAATCCGGTGTCAGGCTTGACGATGTCGGCCGCTGGGCCGCCCGAGTTGTTGGCCACGACGGCCATGCCGGCAGCCATCATCTCCACGACGCTGATGCCAAAGTGCTCGTTGTACATCGTGTGGATGCCCACCGAGCTGCGCGCGAGGTACTGCTTGAGCTCGGCAAAGCTCGCGTTCACGACAAACTCGACCGCCGTCGAGAGCGCGAGGTCTGCGCACTGCTCGCGCAGCAGCGCGACGCGCGCCTCGTCGTCGGCGTTGCGGCAGCTGCCGAGCAGCACGAGCTTGAAGTGCGGCGCGAGGCGGCGCACCTCGTCCCCGTACTTGGTGAGCAGCACGCGCATGGCCTGGAGCTGCAGGAGCTGGTTCTTCTCGGGACGGAACTGCGAGATCGAGAGAGCCATGGGCTCGCGCACCGCGAGGTCAAAGGCCTTGAACTCGTCCATGGAGCCGCACGGCGGGTACACGATCAGCGGCGCGCCGCCCCAGAGCGTCCGGATGTGGTGGAACGTCCACGTCGAGTTGACCATGACCACGTCCGTGCACGTCCTGCCCACGAGGCTGTACGCGGACGCGAAGAGCCGGTAGTACATGTACTTGGCCGTGGACCGCGACGCGCTCGCGGCGACCGCTGCGTCGTTGTTGAAGTCGGCCGCGCGGCTCTGCACCTTGGCGATCATGTCGGTCGAGATCATCGGGTAGTGCACGTACGCGACGACGTGGCACGCGTACATGGCCTTGGCGACCACGTACGAGAACGCGCAGCCGGTCGTGTCCATCCAGACGTCGGGGAAGAGCCCCATGCGTTCGCTCGTCGCGAACGCCTCGAGCGCGAGCCGGATGTGCGCGACGCTCTGCCAGAAGAGCGTGAAGCGCGGGTACTGCGCCGGCTCGAGCAGCGCGCGCGACGCGAGCGGCACGAGCTTGACGACGGCGTCCACGCGGAGCGTGCGCAGCTCCGGCAGATTGAACCGCTCGGCCGAGGTCTCGAGCAGCTGCGCGGCGCTGAGCGCGTCGTCGCCGGCGTAGAGAAGCACGCGCAGCGCTCTCTCCGGCTCATCCGCGAAGCGCCGCGCGAGCGCCGCCAGCGCGCAGTAGAGCACGCGCTCGCCGCCGCCGCCGCCGTTGGCGTACGGGTGGAAGACGCCGACCGTGGTGACGCGCTTGCTGGAGGCCGCATCGGTGCGCGCGAGCAGCCGCTGGTGCGCGTAGACGCGGCGCCGCTTGGTCACGTACAGCAGACCGACGCCCAGCAGCAGCAGCGGGTACGCGACCGCGAGCAGCGGCAGCAGCATCACGACCGTCGCGAGCATTCTCGTCGTCGTCCGTCCGTTTGTCGTTCTGTGCCACGAAGCAGACGGGTTACGCTACGTTCGCGCGACATTTGCTTGTGCTGCGTAACCCTTTCTCGGGGGGTGGGGCGGCGGGCACCTTCGCGCGACCTGCGCGAGTCAGTCTAAAAAACGGGCACGCCATCTTGGTCCAACGTTCGCGCAACATTGCAATATGTCATTTCCCACACACGGGGAAACATGAATGTTTCTTTCCAGCGACCACGAGCTCTCGACCGGACGGACGCCATCAGCGATGCCAACCGACGGGACGATGCGGCCCACGCACGACGAGCCTCGTCCCCACAGCCGTGGCGGCGGCGACGCGAGGTCTAACCCGACGCGGCGCCGCAGCACAGCGCGCGCGCCGCCCAAGACCCAGTGGAGCTGGCTCCATGCGACGGCCTGCTCGTCCGCGGTCGTCGCGTCGGGCGCGTACATGCACGCGGCCATCTCGTCCGCGTTAGACCGAGCCAACGAGGGAGGCAGTGCGTCGTCTGCGCTGCGGTGGACGCTCGCCACGCTCACCGCCGGCAGCCCCGCGGTGCCGTGGCGGTCACTGCTCGTCGTGATGGCCATGGTGCTGTGGGCCGCCGGCGTTGTCGTGGCGCGTCACGTGGGCGTCCAGCAGCCGCTCAAGAGGGCCGCGCGGCTGCTCCACACGCGCGTCCAGCGCGTCCGCGCGGCCGTGTCGTTCAAGAGCAAGAAGCACTCGCGCCGCGGCCGCGCGGCCGCTCGCCGCATGAGCTCCGACCTCGAGATCGACGACACCGACCTGCTCGTCGTGACATCGCTCTCGGTGGAGCGCCGTGCGCGGCGCGCGTCACAGATTCCGCCGTCGCTGTCGCCGTCGCTGTCGCCGTCCACCGTGTCGTCCACGTCGTCGCGCGAGTCGAGCGAGACGGTGGACGCGGACGACGAGGCCGACGCGCAGATCCTGCTCCACCCGCGCGACGGTGCCAAGGGCGGGCGCCACCAGAGCAACCAGATCATCGTCGACGACCCGTACGTGAGCCGCTTCCACTTTGCGATCGGGTACGACCCGCTCGAAAAGGAGTACTTCCTCGAGGATCTCGGCTCCACGACCGGCACGTTCGTGTTCCTCAAGCCGGACGTGCCCAAGCGGCTCCACGTGGACGACCGCGTGCGGCTCGGCGACTCCGAGTTTGAGGTCGTCGCGATCGACGAGAACCCGACGACCGGCACGCCGTTCCTGCGCCTCTGCTTCACCGAAGGCCCGCTGTGCGGCGTGGGCCAGACCATCGGCAAGACCGCGGTCACGCTCGGCCGCCGCTCGAGCAACGCGCTCTGCATCACCGACGACACGTCCATCTCGGGCCGCCACAGCGTCATCTCGCACCTCGGCGACGGTTTCTACCTCACCGACCTCCAGTCCACGAACGGCACGGCCCTGCGGCTGAGCGCCTGCGGCGTCAAGAGCGCGCGGCGGTTTCTGCTCCACGGCGACGTGTTCGGCGTCGGCGCGAACCGCTTCCTCGTCGAGTACGCGCACGAGCTGCAGCTCCAGGAGAAGCACCGCGCGCTGCGCGACGAAGAGGAGGCGCTGCGGCGCGCGGCCGAGCACAGCTAGAGAGAGAGAGAGAGAGAGAGAGAGAAAGAGAGAGAGCGGTAATTTCTTCATCGTCAAGTAGTCCCAGCAGTTGAATCCATCAATCCCCATCAAGTACGTTACCGTTGGAAGCTGCGTGATGGAGCGCGACGCAAGCTGCCGACCCGCATGCGGCAGTTGGATTTCCCCTCCCCTCCTCCCACCACCCGACAGTCTCCGATCTCCTGGCGCGAATGGCCAGCGGACCGCATTGCGGAACGTTCCGGCTCGTGCTGCTGCCGCGGACCATGGACGCGCGGCGTCTCCAGTGTCTCGTCGTCCACCAGCGGCGGGCCGCGACGGTCGAGATCAGTGGCCGCGACGCGCTCGTGCTCGCGCTGCAGTTGCGCCTGTGCTCCGAGGTCGACGGCGGTCTCCAGGTCTGCGCACACGATCTCGAGCTGTTCCTCGCGAGACGCGGCGACACGCAGTGGCTCACGAGCGGCGACGCCGACGCGCTCGCGCTCGCGTTCGACGGCGACACGTCCGAGGGCACCACCGCCGCGACGCAGTTCCTCACGGGCCACAACTTTATGCGGCCCCACGCGCGGCTGCACGACTTCTTTCCCAGCCAGCCGTCGCTGTACGAAGGCGCGTCGTCGGTCGTCCACGTGCTCGTGCGCGTCACGGCTCCGCACCGCCAACAGCAGCCAGTTCAGCCGCTTCAACGCTGGATACCACAAGCGGCCGAAGGCTGGACGGCGCGGCTCGTCGCCAGTATGAGAATGGCGCGGCTCGATCGCGTCCTGAACGGCGCCAAGCCCTCGCCGTCGGTCGTTCGAACGCGAAAGCCTGGTGGCATCCTCTGGCTCGGCAGCGGCGATTCGCCCAACGCGTGTGCGTCGTTGTATCTGCCCGCGTCGTGGCGTCTTCTATTTACCGAGATTTTCAAGTGGCTGCTCGGCGAGGGCGATGACGACGACGACTACTACGCGGCGGAGCGCAACGCAGTCGGCCCGTGGGCGGTGGAGAAGGGCCGCCGCGTGATCGTGACGGGCGCGCCGCGCGTCGGCAAGTCGGCGTTTCTCGGTTTTGTCTTGCTCCAACTGCTTCGGCTGGACCAGCGGCATGCGTGCATCGTGGACGTGCCGGGATTCACGTTTGCGCTGGTCGATTTGGACCGCAACGTCCTCTGCGAAGGCACGCGCGGCGTCGACTTCTGGGTCGAACTGCGCGACGCCGATGCGTTTTACCTTTTTGACGGGTCTGCATCCGAGGCCGTGAGTCTGCTGCGCCCGCGCGACGTGTACGCCAAGTCGATCCTCTTGCTGCCGCAACGCTTTGTCGGCAAGTCGACGCGACGCACCGAGTCGTTTGTGATGCCGCTGTGGACGCAGCGCGACGTCCGTCTCTGCGCGCGATACTGCTTCCCTTGTCTCCCCGTCGAAAGCGCTATCGACTTGTATTACAAATGGGGTGGCGTGCCCGGGCGCGTGTTTGCGTCGGACGCTACAGCGAGCGAGGCGCAGCTGGAGGCGGCGCTGGTCCAGATCAACGCGCGACGCGTCAAGCGCGCGCTCTCGTGCGTCGCGCAGACCGACGCGTGGGACGGCATTGCCGACAGCGGCGACGGCGACGCGTGGGCGCCGCTCGTCGTGCTCGTCGGCGACGGCGACGCGCGCTTCTGCCACGAGGGACGGGTCGCGTTCACGTCCCAGTTTGTGTGCGACCGCGTGCTGGCGACGACGGCGATGCGCGTGCGCAGCGTGCGCGCGTTGCACGCGCCGGGCATGGAGCGCCTCTGGACGCAGATCCGCGAGAGCCTCGCGTACCTCGCGCAGGAGGAGGAGGAGAAGCACGAGTCGTCAACGCCTGCGGCGCCGCCCGCTGGCTGGCGGTTCCCGTTCTAACGACCCAACGGCAAGGGCATCAGTCACCACATGAAGCGTTGATGAGTCGAGTGGCGAAAAGCGAGAGCGGAGCTTTTCGTCGCATGTCGCAGATATCGAGATGATCCTCCTGGGCCTTCTCAGACTCAGACGGTAATTACCCATTTTTGTGGTGTGGCTTTTTACGATCTGTCGTGGTCTATTTCTTATTTCTTCTTTTTAGATTCTTACGAAGAGCTCCGCAGTTCAACGTGTACGTAAACAGATTGCAGGACGCCCGAGGCTTGCGAGGTCCTGCTGAAGCCAGCATCGCACCGCACGCCGCGGCCCGCAGTTGAAGCAGCCGCTCTCTCTCTCTCTCTCTCGGTCCATTCTTGGATTTCGCCCGACGCCGCCGCGTCCGCCGCCTTTTTACCTTTGTCAACGTCAACACCGGAAGCCGCCACCATGCAAACCCGCAAGATCGTGTGCAAGAAGCTCTCGACCAACTTCCGCGAGTGCACGGCCATCGAGACGCACGCGCTGCGCGCGCTCAAGAACGGCGAAGTGCTCGTGCAGACCAAGTACGTTGGCATCAACGCGAGCGACATTAACTACACGAATGGCGCGTACATGCCGGGTGTGCAGCCGCCGTTCGACTGCGGCTTCGAGGCTGTCGGCGTCGTGATCGAGGTCGGCCCGGGCGTCAAGTCGCTCAAGAAGGGCGACGCCGTCGTTTCCATGTGTGCGTTTTTTTGGCCATCTCTTGTGTGTGTGTGTGTGTGTGTGGTGCTGCTCTCATGTGCCGTGCTAACCTTGTGCCTGACGTGATGCTGTAGCGTACGGCGCGTTCGCGGAGCACATCATCTCCAAGGAGCGCGCGCTGATCAAGGTGCCGGCGGCCGTGCCGTCCGTGCTGCCAATCACAGTGTGCGGCCTCACGGCGTCGATCGCGCTCGAGCAGGTGGGCCAGATGACGCACGGCGAGACCGTGCTGATCACGGCCGCGGCCGGCGCGACGGGCCAGTTCGCCGTGCAGCTCGCCAAGCTCGCGGGCAACCACGTGATCGGCACGTGCAGCTCGGACGACAAGGTCGAGTACCTCAAGTCGATCGGCTGCGACCGTCCGATCAACTACCGCAAGGAGAAGCTCTACGACGTGCTCAAGAAGGAGTACCCGCGCGGCGTCGACCTCGTCTTTGAGAGCGTGGGTGGCGAGATGTTTGACACGGCGGTCACCTGCCTCGCGCCCCACGGCCGCGTGATCGTGATCGGCGCGATCGCCGGCTACGAGGACTCGTCGGCGTGGAAGCAGAAGGGCGACGTGAGCGGACGCCCGCTGTCCACCAAGCTGCTGGCCAAGTCGGCGTCCGTGCGCGGCTTCTTCCTCAACGACTTTTACAACCACACGCAGCCGCACACCAAGAAGCTCTCGATGCTCGTGCAGCGCGGCACGCTGAACGCCGGCGTGGACCCGACGCCGTTCCACGGGCTCGAGGACATCGCCAACGCCATCGACTACATGTACGAGCGCAAGAACATCGGCAAGCTCGTCGTCGAACTTTCCAAGCCTCGCGGCAGCGCGCGGCTCTGAGGGAAGTTGTCGTATTCCAGTATGCCGGACCAAATTGGAACCCCAAGAGGTATTATACTCATAACAGTTCGATCTGGGCAGCATACCTGTGGCCAAAACCCCGGTCAAATTCCATATGACACATTGTGGTGTACAGTGTTTGGTAAACCACGTTTTGCAAACTTGTTACAAACACCATTGGCTAAAGATTTGTATGGTCCGTTCCTAACAGTGCAGCCGAAAACAGGGTTTTTTGTTTGTGTTTCATGATTGCGTGGCCCGACTTCCAGTGACGTGTGGTGGGATCTGCGCCTGTTGGAAGAAATGCCCGAGCAGCTACTGTAATAGCTCACTGATCACCACGAGCATGCTCCACGGCCGGCGGCGGCTTCTCCATTCTGCTCTCTGCTCTCCGCTGCGACGCACCATGGCCTCCTCGTCCTCCTCCATCTCCTCCTCCGCTCCGCCCCCCCACGCGTCGCTGCGGATCCCCGTGGTGTCCTACATCCCGGGCCTCGGCGACGCCGTGCGCACCAAGCTGCGCGCGTCGACGAGCCCGGCGGGTGATCTCTTCCGCGCAGCGCAGCTCGAGCTCGTCGACGTGCCGCTGCCGCCGACGTCCGCCGACGAGATCTGGCAGCTCAGCGGCGAGCAGCGCGACGTGCTCACGCACGCGACGGTGCTGCTGGGCGACGCGCACACGTGCGCAGCCGTGCTGGTCACGCCCGAGACCGTCGCGCTGCCGCCGCCGTCCAGTGAGCCGGTGCTGCGCAAGCTACAGTGGATGCAGGCGACGTACGCCGGCGTCGAACACTTCCACAAGCGCGCGGCGGCGTTCCAGACCAACGTGCCGCGCTTCCAGCTCACGCGCGCGGGCGGCATCATGCCGCGCGCCATGGCGCAGTACGTGTTTGGCTGGATCATTGCGATCGAGCGCAAATTCTTCGAGGCGCGCGAGCTGCAGGCCGCCAGGGATTGGAACAAGTCGGAGATGGAGTACCGCCACTACCAGGACGTGACTGTGGGCATCCTCGGGCTGGGCGACATCGGCCAGGAGATTGGCCGCCTGCTCAAGAGCGCGGGCTTCATCGTGCTCGGCTTCAAGCGCAACGTCAACGTGCTGGACGCGGGCGCCGCGCTCGACTGCGCGCACCGCGTGACCAACAACCTGCAGCACGTGCTCGCGCAGAGCGACTTCCTCGTGGGCGTGCTGCCCAGCACGGCGGCCACGCGCGGACTGCTCACGGACGCCAACCTCGTGCACTGCGCCGACAAGAAGCCCGTGCTCATCAACGTCGGCCGCGGCGACCTCGTGAGCGAGGCCGCGCTGCTCCACGCGCTCGACAAGCAGTGGCTTTCGCGCGCCGTGCTGGACGTCGTGCCCGTGGAGCCGCTGCCGCGCGCGAGCCCGCTGTGGAGCCACCCGCGGATCCACATCACGCCCCACGTCTCGGCCAAGAGCTTCCCGCAGGACGTCGCCGACGTCTTCCTGCTCAACCTCAACGCCTTCCTCGCGCGCGAGCCGTTCGAGTACGCAGTCAACTGGAGCCACGGGTACTGACCGCCTCAAGACGTTGAAGTGGCGATATCCGATCTCGTAGAAACGCGGTAGTGACAATGGCTCGAAGGAGGTGGGGCAGTGGATTAGATCTCGCAAAAAACAGTATTGACACAAGTGGATTCGTAGTGGTCTCTCTCTCTCTCTCTCTCTCTCTTACTCGTCCGACGGCAGCTTCTGCAGGTACAGCTCGCCCCAGCGCGCGCCGGCCTTGCCCGCGGCCGGCGAGCTCGGTCTCCGCGCCGGCAGCGCCGCGCGGGCGGCCCGCGACGGCACCGTCAGCTCGCCCCTGCTTGTCCGCTTCTCCTCGTCCTGGGCGGCGCGCGCGGCCTCGGCGGCCGACACGATGTACTCGAGCTCGTTGTGCACGTTCTTGGGCAGCGCCTTGCCCAGCTCGAGCATCTTGGTCGCGAGCTTCCACGACACGGGCACGCCCTGGTGGTGGCAAAAGAGCGCCACGGCCGCCAGCTCGGCCACGTCCACCTTGAACGCCGCCGGCTTCTTGGCGCGGCCGCGACGTGGCGCAGCGGCGGACGCCACCTCGCTCTCGTCCCCACTGGCCACTGGCGTGAGCATGGCCTCCCGACGCTCGTGGACCGCGAGGTTGGCGAGCCGGAAAAGCTCCGAGTTCAGCAAAAAGCTAAAGCCCTGGTCCACGGCGTCGCCCAGCACGCGCGTGCCCGTGACCTCGAGCCGCCCGAGCTTGTAGCAGCTCTGCAGCGCCAGCAGGTACACGGGCCCGTTGGGCTTGACGAACTGCATGCGCAGCGTCTCAAAGAGCTTGAGACACGCCGTCGCGCCCTCGGCGACCAGCGCCTCGCGCTGCTTCTTCGTGGGCGTCTTCGTGGTCGTCTTCGCGGCCGAGACGGTGTCGCCGCCGCCAACGCAGCAGTACTCCATGGCCAACTGGAAGTGGCGCACGTGGAGCGGCACGGCCGACGGCTTGGCCTTGTCCAAGAGCTCGCAGAGCTCGCCAAACTGCTTCTCCTCGCCGTGGATGTAGAGCAGCATCTCGAGCACCTCCTTCTGGAACGCCGGCTTCATGTCGGCGAGCGCGAGCTCGCTCTCGGGCGCCGCGAAGAGCTGCAGGATCGCGAGCGCCTCGCGCAGCTTGCCGTGCTGTACGAGCTGCTTGGTCACGCGCAGCATCAGTCCCGGCGGCTTGACGGCATCGAGCCCGTGGAACGCAATGTACTTGAGCAGCAACGCCGCGCTGAGCCCGAGATCGGCGCGCGACTTGGCCTGCTGGTGCTGGTGCGCGCGCGTGCGCGGGCCGTCGAGGATGCGGCGCAGCACGGCGTGGAACACGTCGCTCGACACGTCGGCGTCGAAAAACTCGACGCACTTGTCCGCGCGGTTGGCCTGCAGGAACGCGCCCATGACGTGGTCCGACGTCACGTGTGGCAGCTGCGCGCGCGTGGCCGGGAGGTGCTCGCGCAGCAGCGCATCGTCGTGGAGGATCGCGAGCGAGAAGAGCAGCGACTGTGTGACCTTGGGCTCGCCCACGATCGCGCGCCCGCGGTCCGAGGCCAGCAGCTCGTCACGCACGGCGAGCACGCGGTCGAGCCGCTTGGCGCGCGAGTAGGCCATGATCGCGGCGTTGTACGCGTACGAGTTGGGCGCGAGTGCGTGCTGCTGCATCTTCTCAAAGAGCGCGAGCACGTCGTCGTCGTCGCCCATCGTGGCCTTGATCGAGATCGCGAGCGAGAGCGCGTCGCCGTCGAGCGCATTCTCGGTCTCGCCCTTGCGCGCGGGGTGGGCCTGCAGCATCTGCGCGCAGATGGCCTCGGCCTTCTCGATCGGTGACGCCGCGCCGTCCGCAAAGTCGGGCGTGGTCGAGTGCTCGCGCATACACGCGAGTAGTGTCTGCTTGAACATGCGCAGCGGCAGCTTCATCTCGCGGTAGCCCTTGACCACGGACGCGTGCGTGGCCGTGCGCTCAAAGAGCTTGATCACGAGGTCCATGCGGCCGGCGTTCGCGCAGACCTCGACGGCGTCGGCCACCGAGTCGACGTTCTCCTGCACCATTTGCTTAAAGCTCAGCGTCTCGCGCGCGAGCGCGTACGCGATCTGCCACTCGCTCGAGCCGAGCTCGCGCAGCCGCTGGAGCGTCTCCATCTTGCCGCGGATCGGCGGCTGCACGCCCATGCGGTGCGCGCGCGCGATCCAGAAGCGCGCCGGCTCCCACGCCTCGGCCTCGAGCAGCTTGGAGATCGTGTCGCCAAAGCTCACGTCCGCATTCTGGAGGTCGTGCACGTCCACAAAGTCCATCAGCGCGTACATGAACGGCCACTGCGCGTGCCGCACGAACGTGTCCGTGCTTGCACGCACGACCGAGTCGTTGATCTTCATGCCGCGCTCGCGCATGGTCGCGAGGTAGTCCATTACACGCTGTGACTGGTCGCTGCGTGCCTTGGAGAAGCCGCTGATCACGCCGTTGAAGAGCAGCTCGTCGCGCCAGTTGGGTGCGCCGTCGGCCATGGCCTCGCCGCGCGACAACGCCGTTGCCGCGTCGTCGTCGTCGTCCGCGGCCTCGTCGTCCATCTCCATGTCGTCGAACGGGTTCATGAGGCCTTCGTCGGCGCGCATGCCGCGGCTGCTGCTGTACTCGCCGCGGATCGACGCACCGCGTCGCGAGGAAGAGAATGGCGTCGCGTTGCTGTACTGCTGCTTGAGGCTCTGCTCGGCGTGCTCCATGAGCTCCTCGAGCGTCGCGAGGTCACCGCTGCTGGCGAGCACGCCCGCGAGGCTCGCGTACGCCGGCGCGAGCACGACGGGCACGCTCTCGACCATGGTGTCCCACACGCGCTTGGCGTCGCGCGTGTTGTCCTTTGGGTCGCGGTCCGAATCGCGCGAGAGCGCGTTGAAGACGGCAAGGTAGATGCCCGCGGAGCGCGGCAGCGGCTTGCCGACGCGTCGCCGGTTGGCGACAAACGTGTCGAAGAGGTCGACAGCAGTCTGCGTGCGGCCGAGGCGGCCGTAGGCGCGGATGGCGGCGGCGTAGGTCGTGTCGCGGATGAACGCCGGGTCAAAGCGCGGGAAAAGGTGCTCAAAAATGGCGGCCGCGAGCTCGCTGTCGTTGGTGGTCGAGAGCTGCGTGACCATCTTGGCGTACTTGGTCAGCGACGGCGACGGCTCGTCGATCTCGAGCACGCGCTGCCAGCACTCGCGCGCGAGCGCGTGCTTGTTGAGCCGCACGTATGCGACCATCATGCGTCCGTAGCAAAACACCGACGGCGACAGCTCGTGCGCCATCATCTGGCTAAAGAGCTGGCTCGCCTGCCAGAACTCGCCCTGCGCCACGAGCGCGTCAAGCGTGGCCGTGTAGATCGACTCGGGCATCGCGATCTCCGGCCGGTCGTTGACCGTCGCAAAGGTCTGTAGCGCCTGCGGCAGCGCGCCGTTCACGATCTGTGCGCGGATGAGGTGGTTGAAGACGTCGGCGTCCGCGCGGAGCCCGCGCTTCTCCTCCATGTGCACAAAGAGGCTCGCGGCGATGTCCGCGCGGCCGCCCATGCCGCTCGCGCGGATCGCCGCGGCGTAGTGGCTCGCGTCGAGCGTCATGCTGTCGGCGCCTTCGACGTGGAGCAAGATCTGGCGCGCGCTCGGCGCGTCACGCATCTTGCCGCACGACTCGAACGCCGCCTGGAACGCCGCGTCCGACAACGACACGCCCTTGGCCGTCACGTCCTTGGCGAGGTCCACGATGAGCTTCCACTCCTCGGCGGCGATGTACGCCTGCATGACAAAGTCGACCGTGCGGTGCGTCGGCAGCAGCGCGTCGACCTCCATGTTTTGGAGCAGCCCGGGCAGCACCTCGATCTTGCCCATGCGCGCGCACGCGGCCATCGCGAGCTCGTACATCTCGGCGTCTAGCGAGAAGCCCTGCTTGTCCATGTGGTCGAGCAGCTTGAGCGCCTGGCGCCAGTTGCCGCTGTCGCGGCACGCCGCGAGCTCGTCCATGTGTTTGGCGAGCTGGTCGTGCTGCGCGTCGCTGAGCGCGCTGCGCCAGCGCACGAGCAGCGGCGGCACGCGGCGGCGCGCGCCATCCACGGAGAACCGCGACGCGCGGACGAACAATGTGGAGGACGAGAACGCGGGGGCCGCCGAGGAGGAGGAGGAGGAGGAGGAAGAAGAGGAGACCCGCAGGCGGCGCACGAGGCGTCCGGCGCGGAGCATGGTCGTGGCGGAGCGGAGACGCGGCGCGGAGGAGGCGGAGGAGGAGGAGCGGACGAGATCGACTCCTGGCCAGCGGATGCGCGACTTGGGGGACGTCGAAGCTGCCACAGCTTTGCCAGTCGGTGGCCGCCAGCGGCTCCGCCAGCGGCTCCGCCAACATCGATGGGAGAGTGATGGTCATCCATTCTCAGAGAATTGAGAGGAGGGGTAGGGGCGTCGACAGAACCAGTCAAATTATGGGGTGATTGAGGAGTAATCCCTCCTTCGAGTGACTATGATAGTAGAGTCGGTTGTGACGTGCGCCGGCGTTATTAGTGCCAAAGTGTAGCCATGTGGCGAGCAGCTATTGTTGGCCAGTGCGGAAAATGCCAGAAGGGCCTGTGACGTGAAGGGGGGG
>JAADVV010000309.1:0-18916 GCA_023335905.1 Pythium pyrilobum | reverse complement strand
GGTTCCACAACTTGCTGCACTCGGCCGAGCAGGAGGCGGCTGCGAGCGCGACGCCAACAGCGACGGCGAGACGCTTGATGGTCTGCATCTGCAGTGGCGTTTAGATTCGCTGGGTGGTGGTGGTGGTTGTAGCTGGAGAGGGCGAATGGGAGAAGCTGCTGGTACTATTACTGTATAGTCGAGACGATGCGAGGAGTTGTGTCGATCGGTGGCTGGCACACTGAGGCTGGTGACGGGATTCATCTCCACATCACTCGCTCCAGGCGGTCGGAGGCAGGAAGATCGACCCACGCATGCTCGCCGCGTGGATGGGTGCACGGCACGACACGTTGGGAGGAATCCTCATCTCATGAACCCACACACAAATCCACCGAGAGAGTTTCTGTGGATCCTGCGGATCTCCATCTCTCTGAGCAGAGACTGAGTCGCCAAATAGACAGACGCGGTCCGGCCGTCCCAAAGTCCACGACGGCACAGCACGGAAGGAGGCTACCGGATTCGTTCTGAACTAACGGAGGAATGAATACACAACGACAGATCTCAGTCTCTCTCTCTTCATTTGCTGTTTCTCATGTGGCGTTCTCTTTCTTCATACGTAGACCATCTCCTCATCACCTATTCACAGCAGAGCGGCGACGACGACGGCGGCCACGGCCGACAGGCCGACGGCCAAGACGGGTGCGGCCGCGCCGCTGGTCGTCGCAGCAGGCGCCTTCGTCGTCGAGGGCGCCGCCGTCACCGTGGCCGGACTGTCCGCACTGCTGCTGCTGCTGCTGCTGCTGCTGGCGGTGGCGCTGCCGTCTCCCGCAGCGGTTGTAGGCGCGGCGGTCGTGACCGTCGGCGCGTCGCTCTCGCCCGACGCGTCCGCCGGTGGCGCCGTCGTGGGCGACGACGAGTTGTCGCTGCCCGGCGCGGCCGTGGTCGTCGAGGGGGTGGCGGTCGTCGGGTTCACGGCGGGCACGTCGCTGTCGGCGCAGGCGCCGTCGCCGCGTTTGGTGATGGTCTTGTCGACGCACTGGGCCTTCTGGAGCAGGCAGCCGTTGGCGTACGTGACGCCGTTCGAGCCGCAGACCGGCTCGTAGACGTCGAGACACATAAACTCTTGCGCGCACTGCGGCACGGCGGCCGACGCGACGGCGCACGCGAGCGCGAGGCAGAGCGCGAGCTGCATAGGACTGGAGTGGGTGGTGTGGATGCCGGTCAATCACGGAATGGAGATTATTAGACCTCGTGGGTGACGAGTGGTTTTTTGTTGTTGTTGTTCTGGACCGGTCAGTCGATTCGGCCATCTGGCGGCGAGATGGAACTCGCGTTTTTTTTTTCCTTCTGTTCTGCATGTCGGTTCTCGTCGTGCTTGTTCCCGCACATTTGCGGGAGGTGGTCAGTTGCCAACCCACATCCATCGGCCCTAATCAGATCGAGTATCGTACTGTACGACAACTTGGATTGTTTGTTTGCTGCTGCTGATGGCGGACGCGAACAGAAACCGCAAACGCAAATTTTGACAATGGCAACATGTACTGTACACGGTATCCATGAAAAGTCACGTAAGCCACGCCATCGCGATGCCTCCGAAAGCTGCGGCTACGCCGAGGATCCAAGATGGCGACGCGCCGCTTCTGCTGCTACCGCTGGAGGGCGGTACTGACGAACTGGGTGACTGGGTGATCGCAGGCGACGGTGTCGCGTCCGAGGCGCCACTGGATGACCCACTGCACGCGCCGTCCTTCGCCTTGGTCAGCAGCGGCGCCTTGCACTGTTTCTCTTCCTCCAGGAGGCACTCGTTCGCGTACGTGACATCGTCCGACCCGCAGACGTAGTCGATCTCCTTTGTGCAACCAATCATGCACACAACGGCGCCGCTACTGCTCCCACTGCCACTGCCACTGCCACTTGCTGACGGCGAGTCCTTCTTGCACTCGCCGTCGCCCACTTTGAGGACGGTCTTGTCGACGCATTGTGCCTTCTTGAGCACACAGTTATTGGTGTATGTGATGCCGTTGGATCCGCACACTGGCGCGCTCACATCCAGACACGCAAACTCCTTGGAGCACTCCGGAGAGCCGACACTTTTTCCTTCCCCACTAGCGCTTCCACTCCCAGCGCACACGCCGCTGTTGACGACTTGCAACGTCGTGCTGTTGGTCTTGCACTTCTCCACCTCAAACTCACACTGGTTGTTGTATGTCTTGCCGTTCGAAGCGCACACGGGCGCCAGTTCCTGCGTGCAGACGGTCGGGCACTCGGCAGCCAGCGCCAACGACAGCGCAGCCGACGCGACCGCCACTAACAAGCGTGTGATCTTCATGGGCGATGCGGTTCTGTTGGTTCTCGAACTAAGGAGCATGCTTGTGCTTGATGAGGCACTGTCGCTTCTTGAAGAGGAAGCCATGGCAGTCGGTCGACCTGCCATGAACCCAGAGATCCCCTAATTAGGGTTTCTACGGTACGGCAAATCAGGGTCTTTCGTTGAACCAAATCGCGTTTTTCTTGAACCCATTCCCGCAGGGTGGAGAACGAGACTCGTCACGAGTCGCACGCGCGCCAAGCTTCAACGCACCCACGTGGAGGAAGGAGATGAGGAGATGAGGAGACAAGACAGACGAAGGGCGGATATACATGTAGAATTAGAGAGGCTTAACGGTGTGTCTTACGTCACGCCGCGTGGCGAGCGCCAGCGGCATGCACGTCGGTGTGTGTGGTCTGGTTGGCCCATCCGAATATTTAGAGGAGGAAGGTCGCCGCCAGGGCAACGATGGCCGATGCCGCGACCTGAGTCGCCACGGACGTCCCGCTCGACGTTGGCGATGGGGCTGGCACCGTGCTCTTTGGTGCCGAGGTGGCATCGTTCGAGGTGTCGGCGCTGGTCGATCCGGTCGATCCGGTCGATCCGACGCTGCCGGACTTGGATACACGAGTGCAGGCACCGTCACTCGCCTTTGTCAGCGACGGGCTCTCGCACTGCGCAACCTCGAGACGGCACTCGTTCGAGTAAGTCTTCCCGTCGGAGCCGCACACAGGTTCGTACTGGTCCGTGCAGTTCTGTTCACACACCGTGTCCCCGCTGCTAGACGACGACGAGCACGCGCCCTGCGCCGCGAGCGTGAGTGCTGGGGTCTTGCACTTGGCGTTGTTCAGCAGACACTCGTTGCTGTACGTCTTGCCGTCCGAGCCACACACGGGCTTGTAGATCTTGGTGCAGCTCGTCTCACAGACCGAGCTACCAGCGGAGCCGCTCGACGAGCCGCACTCGCCTTGCGCGGCGATGGTGAGCGCCGTGTTGTTGGAGGAACACTTGTTGTAATTGAACACACACTCGTTGCTGTACGTCTTGCCGTCGGAGCCGCACACGGGCTTGTAGATCTCGACGCAGTTGCGCACGCAGGTCTCCTCGGCCTGCGCGCAGCCCAGCGCCGCCACACTGGCCAGAGCGATCGTCGTCCACACCTTCATGGCTTGTCGTGGTCTTGGTCTCTTGTGTGTCGCTTGCTGCTTGGCAGGCAGATCTTCAAATGAGCAGATACGAGCCGCGAGTGTTCCGCCCCGCATGTCTTCTTGTTGAGCCTGCCCAGCCAGAGAGTCTCTCTAAGAGACTCCACGTAAGGCGGCGCTGGCCCCACACATGAGATCAAATACTGAGCCAGAGTCTGGAGCGGAAGGGCCACTCTCCTTGCTTGCTCAACCCACGAATCAGATTTCCCGCGCGAATCGGCGGCTGCCAAGTCGCCCCACGGAAAAATTGAGTGGCCAGCAAACCGATCCAGATACCGGTCTTAGATCGGTTTAGCGTTTTTCGCAGGCCGGTCATTCTCGAAGGATGAGATCCTGTGTCACACGCTGAAGCGAGACTCTCGGATCTTGATTGTGTGAATGTCGGTGAGCCGCTGAGTTTGGAGCCGTTGGAGCTTCCCGCGCGCCGAACCGACGGGCTGCCAAAATGGGTCGAATATCCTTCTCAGTGGTTGTTGCACGTTTGGCTTCATTCCCATTGGTTAGTACATATCGAAAGGGGTAGGTCTGTAAACACGGACTCAACTTCAATGGGCACTTGCCATTGGCTATGAACCTCGACAAAAGAGTGCGTTTTCCAACCAATCAAGTCTCTCTGTCGCAATTTGCGAATCGCAAATTGCGACGTGTGGGGTGACGCGACAATCGACAATCGCCAAAAGCGACGACTGCACGAACATGCTGTCCCCGAACGAAAGCTTTGCACTCGCATAAGATTATTGTAGTTCGTCCTCTGGCAAATGTGACAGGTGTCGCATCCGTTGACCAGTTCCCCCCACAAGGCACTCGGCAGCTGCTGACGTTTGTCGTTTCCGGCTTTTCCGGCTCGAAAACAAAACAACAAAAAATGGCGTTGTGTGTGTGTGTTTCCAATTCCTCGGAACTTGGAGACCTCAAGCCAGAACTGTTCCGCGGCATCCCCGCTCAATCTCTGGACGTCGCACTCGCTCGAGCCCACCACCATGCAGAGCCTCCACGTCGCGCGGCTGCTGCTCAACGCCGCGGCGTTCGCGCTCGCGCTCTTGGCGTCCACGCAAAGCGCGTGGAGTGTCGTCGAGCCCGCGGCGGCGTCTCCGCCGTCCAGAGCCCTCGCCAACCATCCAGAGCGTCCAGAGCGTCCAGAGACGGCGTTCGTGCGGCTGCGCTTCGCACCGGGCGGGTACTGCCTGGACGCGCGCAACGGCTCGAGCGACTGCCACGCGTACGCGTTCCTGCTCACGCAGCAGGCGGCCGACGCCGCGCCGACCGGCAACCTCTCGCTCGACGCGTCGACGCTGCTCGCCGCGACGCCCAGCAACCGTCTCCAGGCCGCGGTCTCGGCCTGGTGCATCGCCTCGACGGCCGCGGCTCCGAGCGAGAGCGGCGGCGGCGGTGCGTGGCTACTACAGGGTGCGCAGTCCATGCTCTGCCTCGTCGTGCTCGAGACGTGCGTCTACTCGTCGCTGCTGTGGCTGCTCATGGGCGCGAGCAGCGTGGTCTTTGCGGCCGCGACCATCGCGCGGTGGCGCGGCGTCGAGGGCGCCGCGGCGCTCACGACCGTCGCACAGGCCTCGCTCGCGCTGCTCGTGCTCGTCGAATGGTGCGGCTTTGCGCTGTACATGATGGACGCCGGGTACGTCGCCGTGCTGCAGCTCGTCGTCCACTTTGGCGTCTCGTGCCGCGCGGCCGCGCTCTCGCTGCTCGCGTCCGCGCTCGCGTGCCGCGTCTCGACCAAGCTCTCGAGCCCGCGCTCGTCCTGGCGGCTCGCGCGGCTCGACGCGCTGCCGCTGAGCCCCCGCGCGCGGCGGCGGCGGGCCCTCGACGACGCGGAGATCGACGACGAGGACGCCACGCGCGACTGCCTCGAGCAGGCCGCCGACCCGCTCACGTGTCCGGCCAACTACCGCGTGTGAGGGAGTGAGGAAGTTCAACGCCTGTACCATAATGGAGGAATCCCTTCCTTCTTGCATCCTCTCTCCGTCTCGCTACCTCTTTTCCTCCTCCTCTCGACTCTACCGACTAGTACTTCTCGGCCATGATGTTGACCACGAGCGCCGTCCACCCAGAGAACGGGTGGCACCGCTGGCCGCGGCCAAACTGCTCGCCGGCCTGCGGATCGCCGCTGTACTGCTCCCATAGAAAGCCCGTGCGCGCGTACTCGCGGTGGATCGCGTCCACGACGTGGCCGCGCAGCGCCGCGTAGAGCGTGCGTGCGCGCGCCTGGAACGGCCCGCTCGCGTGCGCGTAAAAGTGCAGCGCCCTGACCGCGAGGTAGTTGGCGTTGATCCAGATCGAGCCGCGCCAGTACGGCGCGTCGCCGTGCGCGTTCTCCTGCTCGTACACGAGATCCGTGGTCGAGAGCGAGCGCAGCCCAAAGGGCGTCCAGAGGTGGTCCGCGCTCGCGACCTGGTCGAGCAGCGCGCCGAGCGTGGGCGAGTCCGCGGCCACGGACTGCAGCAGCAGCGGGAAGATGCTCACGTACCCGACGTGGCGCACATGCTGCAGCACGGGCGGCGAGTCGGGCACGAGCACGGGCTGCATCTTGAGCCCGCCGGCGCCGTCACCCAGCGGGAAGAGGTACGTCGGGAACGCCGGCGGACACACGACGCGCTGCTGCTCGAGCTGCTGGTAGGTAGCCGTGGTGTCGGCCGTGCCGCCCGTGTCCTCGTTGCGGCACCGCACGACGACGTGCTGCTCGATGTGGGCCTCGGCGCTGTGTTCGCCAACGTCAAAAAACGACTGGAACTCGTCGTTCCAGTGGATCGTGGCGAGCGCCGCCTGGAAGCGCGCCTTGTTGTCGCGGTAGTCGGCGAGTGCCGCGTCGTCGAGCCCGAGCTTCTCGCCCAGCGACGCCAGGATCTCGCTGGCCTTGATCATCCAGCAGAGCAGGTCGACGTGCATCTCCATCTCGCTCGGGCGCGACGCGCGCGGGTAGTCGTCGAGCCCGGACGAGAGCGTGTTGGCGATCAGCTTGCCGTCGTTCGCGCGACGGCCGCGCCACCGTACGGTCGCGATCTCGTCCTCGTCCACGGGCCCGCGCTGGGTCGTCACGAACCACGAGTACCAGCGGTCCACGAACGGGAACACGAGCTTGGCGAACGCCTCGGTCGTCGTGGCGTCTTCACCTTCCCAGTTCTGGAGGACGCTCTCGAGCGCGAGCAGCAGCGTCGGCGGGTTGGCGTGCTCGACGTGCTGCACGAGGAACTCGGACGGCACGCGGTGGCGCGCGGTCTGGCCCAGGATCTGCTCGCGTGCGATGTACCCGTCGTCCTCCATGAGCCCGAGCCAGTGGACCAGCACGTCGCGCGTGATCTCGGCGTCGAAGCGGCCGATGCCCAACTGGTGGAAGCCTTCGTCCCACAGAAAGCCGCGCGGGAAGAACGACCGTGACGGCACGGCCGTGAACAATGGCTTGCGCGGCATCTCCTCGACCGCCGACGGGTCCTCCGGGTCGTGCTGCACGAGCGAGCTGCCGTAGAAAAAGCCCAAGCCGCCAATGAGATTGCCGAACGCGGCTTGCGCGAACGCGACCTGGCTCGCGTTGTAGCCGCGCGCCGCCAGCTCAAAGGTCTCTTCGAACTTGGTCTCAAACTGTGATCGGTACTGCGGGATCGCGGCGTCCACGACGTCACGCATCGCGCCGGCCGAGAGCACGCCCATGTTCGGGCCTTCCTGGAACACCACGTCCAGCTCAATGTCGCCGGGCTGGACGGCGCCCACGGTCGCGTCGAACTCGATCGTCGCCTGGATCACCACGAGCGTGCTCTCGTCCTCGATCGTACCGCCCAGCGTGATCTCCTCGTCCTCGTCCTCTGGCGAGTTCCGCGTGGCCAGCGCCACGAGCCGCTCCTTGACGTTGAGCACGTTGGCGTCTTTGAGTCCGGCGTAGTGCAGCTCCGCCTTGCGGATCGGCCTGCCAGCACCGCCGCCAGTAGCGCGGGTCTTTAGCTGAGCCGTGAACTGGAACTCAAACGGTCCGTTGATGCCGCTGCTCTTGCTGTTGGACACGCCCTCGCTCTCAAAGCGGACGGCCGTGCAGGAGAACGCGTCGCTGCTGTCGCCTGCTTCCTGCGAGCACGGCACTGGTGTCGGCTCGGCCGCGACCTCAATGAGGTTCTGCAGCTTCCGGCGGCACACGTCGTTCAGCGACTCGTCGCCGCACGTGAGGTCCACGTAGAAGAACAGCGACAGCTTGGTGGACTCGACGGCCTTCTTCTTGAGCCGCTCGTCCTTGGGCTCCAGGGACACGACGCTGAACCGTGACGCCCAGCCATGGAGCTGTTCGAGCCGCACGTAAGAGGTCTGCAGCTCCACGCGGTTGAACTGGTCCTCGACGCTCTGCACGCCGTAGCGGCGCCCGTCGTGCTGGAGCCACCCGTACTTCTGCAGGCGGTCCTCCTGGCGGCACTCGTGGCGCAGCTGCGAGACGTCCTCGTGGGTCGAGCCCCAGAGAAGACCGGCGGACACCGAGTACGGGTACGTGCGCGAGCGGATGCCGTGGTACAGACCCGAGCGGAACGTGCCCCAGCGCAGCGCCGCCTCCGAGTTGGCGGCCGTGTACGCGCGCAGCGCCGCAAAGTCGAGCTTCTCCCGCGGCGCCGCGGGCTCGGCGAGCGGCGCGGACAGGCCGAGCGAGCGAAGCAGATCGTGGAGCGGGAGATGAGACGCGTAGTTGGCCCACAGCGCCGCGCACGTGGCCAGCACGGCGACCGCGAGCGCCGCGAGATTGGTGCCCATTCTTATTGCTTGGATCCGGAAATGGCGCCTGCAGTGTGAAAAGCTCCACGTAGGGGGCTTCTATTGAGGGATTGGATGGTGATCACGCGTTTTCCCAACGTTTAGGAATTATGCGATTGGTATTCTAACATTTAGCATTTCAGTGCGAAGAGATGACTACATCTGCGACGTGTGGGGCTATTGCTGCATCATGGGGGGGGTCCGATTTCCGCCGACTCACTCCACCGCACGCGAGACTCTCTCACACGACTGAAGACACCAGCACCTCCCAAGCTGTCGACCGTATACATTACCGCTAGCCACGTGTTGGGACCTTCGTCGTGCGGTGTCATAAATAGACGTGAAGCTCCCGAGGCGTCGCTTCCTGTTGACAGCATCCCTCTCCCCAGACCAGCTCGTTTCCTTTTTCTACTCTTGCAGACATCCCTAACGGCCACGAAAGAAGGACGGCACCATGGACGATGACGATGACGGTGTGGACGTGGTAGCCCCGCTGGCCGAGCCTGCGGGGTTTCGGCGCGAGGTGTGCAGACGCCGCTCGACGCTCCACAGGATGCTCCACCGGTCGCGGCGCATGCGCCACTCGAATCTGGACCACGACCACCCCTTCTCCTGGCTCCACTGCGTCATCTCTGTCGTCTCGTACTCGCTCATGCTGTCCGACGTGCTGCGCACGGGCCTCGGCGTCCACGACCTCGCCAAGTACTTCTTCCTCGAGCCGGACCACATAGAGATCTTTGGGCCGTACGCGTACTCGTCGCCCATGGCCGAGTATCAGATAACCGAGACGAGCGGCAAGACGGTGCCGTTCTGGTCGTACAAGTACGACACGACGTCCGCCGTGATGCGCGCGCTCGCCGAGCGGCTGCAGGTCGAGGCGTGGCCACCCTGTGTGCTGTACAAGCAGTCGTGCGACGAGCGAGACGGACTGCCCACGAGCGTGGTAGCTCGGATGATCGACTCGACGATCGACGCAGTCAGGGACCACGCAAGTATCTCGTCGTCCATCCAGCAGCGAGGACGCCATATCTCACTGCGGATCGAGTTCCCGTACTTTGACCGCGTCCACCACTACGCCTTCCCGCTCTTCTTCACGTGCCCGAAACGGCGGACCGCGCAGGCCATCCACTACGAAATGCAAGACCTCCCGAGCATCTGTGGGACCACCTCGCCGCGGCCGTACGCCTGCAGCGAGGCGTGGACCAACTACGGCCGCCAGTGCGCGCGCAAGAAGAACAGGCTGTGCGACGGCTCGCGCACCGTGTGGAACCACATCGCGCAGCGCATGCGCCGCCTGCAGCAAACGCACGCGAATGCCACGGTTGACTTTGTGCTGCTGGAAGGCATGGACGACTTCGCGCTGGGTGGTGTCACGTTCCAAGGCAACAAGCTCTACGACGTCGTCACGTTCGCGCGCGTGCGCCAGTGTGTAGCGGAGACCAACTGCACGACGATCGTCGTTGACGACTTCCGCTATGAGGGAGGAACCGTCACGTTGAGTGCCGCGAATTGGTACTGGCTGTCGGCGCTGATCCGCGGCGTCGGGCAGCTGTACGCGTGGCTGCGGCTCGCTGGGCTGCTCGTCGGCTGCTACGTCGCGCGCTCGAGCGAGACGCGCATGAGACAGAGCAGTGTGCTCGGCCGCGTCTTCATCACCGTGCGGACGCTCTTCCTGCTACCGAGCCAGGCCATGATCTACGGCTCGCTCGTGCCCATCATGTGCTACGTCGAGGCCCACTGGCTCGACGCGGCCGCGGTGTACGAGCTCATGAGCCAGCAGTTCAGCTCGCTTCTGGGCGTGATCAGCCTGAGCAAAGGCGAGATGCTGCGCGTGTGCGCCGTGTCGATGCGCAGCGTGTGGGTGCTCGCGCTGGCGTGCCACGCGCTCCACGGGTTCGCGACCC
This sequence comes from Pythium pyrilobum, assembly GCA_023335905.1. Classification (NCBI taxonomy): domain Eukaryota; phylum Oomycota; class Peronosporomycetes; order Pythiales; family Pythiaceae; genus Pythium; species Pythium pyrilobum. The sequence goes on along the minus strand of JAADVV010000309.1, from coordinate 8,786 downwards.
ACTGCATGTGGTCGCCCATGCGCGGCGTGCCGGGCGTGCCCGAGTTTGTCGTGACCTTTGTCGCGAGCCTCACGGCGCAGCTGCGGTTCCTCTCGCTGCGCGACACGCGCATCGCGCAGGTCGAGGAGGTCGTCCCGAGCGCGGCTCGTCACGTTCTCCAGAGCGTCCGCTTCGACGCGGCGCGCGGCTTCTGGTACAAGTTCTTCTTCGGCACGTCGATCGACTACAAGTGTCTCGCCGCGTCGGTCCTGCTGCACGTGGCGCTCGTGGCCGCGCTCCACGCGGCGAACCGGCTCGTGCCGCGGCTCGTGCGGTACGAGCTCGTCTTACTCACGCGCACGCTCGTGCCGTACAGCGCCCACGCGCTGTGGCCCACGAACGCGCTCGTCGTGAGCTGGCACGGCGCGTTTCTCCGCAAGCCGCCACGGTCCCAGGCGGCACCGACGACCCACTCGGCGGAGGAGACCCGTGGGGCGCTCCACCACTTTAAGCGGAGACCGTCGCTCGCGGCGGCCACGTTCTCGCGCATCGGCGCGCCGGCGCACATGCCGCACCACGTGCGCGTCCACTCCAAGCTCGCGCTGTCGTCGGCCAACGCGTGCGCGCCGTATTTTGAGCGCGACATCCACGCCGTGGAGAGCCGCACGCGCGAGACCGAGTCAGCGGTCTACCTCATGAACCTCGGCGTGATGACCGATCCGCTCACGTTCCTGCGGCTGCGCGTCCTCGGCGGCCGGCGCGTCGGCGTGTACGAGACCAAGCTCACGCGGCGGTGCGTGATCCTGCCGTTCGAGCTCACGCGGGCGACCGCGGACGTCGCGATCGACTGGGACGAGCTCGAGCTGCAGTTCGTGATGGACACCACGGATCTCGACTGGTGGGATCTGCTGCAGTGCCGCTGACGACATGCCATCCAGCCGACCGGCATCGCCGTGCCAACGTGGCAAGACGCTCGGGCCTTGGCCCGTGAGGCATGGGCGCTGTACACGAGTCAACGTCGACGCGATTGGCTTCTCGAGTCGTGGCCGGTGGACAGAACAGTGGGCGGTGATTAGAACCGACGGAACGACGTCTTCTAATCGCACGCACGTTGAAGTGTGACGACGCGGACGTCGAGGCCGACGTCTCCACTACTGGTAAATGCGTGCGATGAGCTGATCGCGTCGGCGCCGAGACGCGTGGCAGGCACGCGCTGTTGCGGTTGATTGGTCCACTCGTGAAGACGCCAACTGGACGCGAGCGTCGTAATGAGTGGACCCACTGAAAGACACCACCACCACGACACAAGAGATGGCCACGCCACGAGAAGCGAATCGCCACTTGGGACCTCGCGTCGCGTCCATGGCACGGCCAGCGTCCGCCAGCAGTGTCTCGCCAGCGGCCCGTCCAGACTACGCTTCGCCACGGACCGTTGATCTCCATCTGCGCCGCTCGCGTAGCTTCTCCATCTTGCCCACTCTCTCTGCGGCACTGTACAGGTAATCCGAACCGCCGCCACCGCCCACGCGAGATTCGCGTCGTCGTGGCTTGTCGTTTGCTGGCGCCGTCGGTCCGTTCGTACAGCACTTTACATCTTCAGAGCCACGATGGTCGCGATCGGCACCGCGCACGACGGCTCAGCCAGCAGCGCCACGCGCCAGGAGGCCGAGCCGCTGCTGGCTACGCGCTCGCAGACTCCGCCGCACGACCAGCGCAAACGCACCGACTTCCAGGCAGCACCCGTCGACGCCACGCAGCAGCCACTCAGCAGCTCCTCCGCCTCCTTCAGCTGGGCCGCGCTGCAGCTCGTGCTCGTCGCCTCGATCGTCGTGTACGTCGTCGCGTACACGGTCTTCCCGTCGCCGTTCGTGCAGCTCGTCGTCTTTGACCGCATCGGCCAGTGGTGGACGGACCCTGCGAACGAGCGCAACGGCCCACCGATCGTACACTTTGAGATGGAGCGCCCCATGGCGCTGTTCCTCTCGGGCGTGCTGCCCTTCGCCGTCGGCACCGTCGCGTTCGAGCTCATGCGCGGCCCGCAGAACGTGCACCGCGTCGTGTCGCGCCACGTGCTGCGCGTGGGCGTGGTCTTCCGCCGCAAGCCGTCGGCGTACGGGCGGCTGGCGGTGCTCAGCGCGTTCAGCTTTGGCGAGCTGCTCTTCCTGGCGCTGCTCACGGTCGGCAACGTTGTCCTCTTCGTCGTCGGCTGGGCCACCATGCTCCACTACTACCCGCACCCGGGGCAGGCGTACACGGCCTACACAACGCTCGAGATCGTGGGCGTCGTGTTCGGCTACAGTTGCGTGTACAACATGGCGTTCCTCTTTTTGCCGGCGACGCGCCGCAGCGCGTGGATGGAGTTCTTCGCCATCTCGTACGCGAACGGCATGAAGTTCCACCGGTGGCTCGGCGTCGCGACCGTCGCGACAGCGCTCGGCCACGCGCTGCCCTTCTACCCGGTCTGGTACCACAGCGGCGTGCTCTGGGCCAAGGCCATGCCGTGCTTCGACTGCTCGCTCGACTACCTGTCGCGCGGGTACCCGGCCTGGTTCAACGTGTTCGGCGAGATGTCGCTCGTCTTCATGCTCGCGCTGGCGGCCACCTCGCTGCCGTGGATCCGCCGCAACATGTACGAGACGTTTTACTACGCGCACTACCTGTTCGTGCCGACCGTCGTCTTCGCCGTGCTCCACTGGGGCACGATTGTCTGGTGGTTGCTGCCAACCTTCACGATCTACCTCGTGGACCGCGTGCTGGGCAGCTCGACCGCGCTCTCGCCCGTGCCCATCGAGCAGTTCGCCGTGCTTTCAGACGGCGTCCTCAAGGTCGTGGTCTCGCGGTCCGCGCAGCGCGGCGGCGACTTTGCGGTCGGCCAGTTCGTGTACATGAACGTGCCGGCGATCTCCAAGTGGCAGTGGCACGCGTTCACGATCGGCTCGTCGCCGCGCAGCCCCGCCAACGCGACCTCGTTCACGGTCTGGCTCAAGTCGCTCGGCGACTGGACCGAGGACCTCGTGCAGTACGCAAGCGAGTGCGAGCAGAAGCGCGAGCCGCCGGTCGTGTACGTCGACGGCTACTACGGCACGTCGCTCGAGTCGTACGACCAGCACGCCACGCTCTGTCTCGTCGGCGGCGGCATCGGCGTGACGCCGCTGTTCGCGATGCTCGAGGATATTGCGTGCCGCGTGAACGACGACGCGAGCGATAGCTCCCGGTGGCCGAGAACGCGACGCGTCCACTTTGTGTTCACGTTCCGCGAGCTGGCGCTGCTCGAGGAGATCCATCCGGTGCTGCAGGCGCTGCGCGCGAACGAGCAGACGCGGGAGATCTTCACGCTCGACTTGTTCCTGACGAGGACCCCCAACGAGAAGACGCTGGACACGCCACTCGTCTCGCTTCGTCGATCCACCGACTTTGGCAGCCAACAGCCCCACCGACCAGCAAAGCCCAAGGCGGCGTCCCCGCCTGCGGCGTGTCCGTTTGCGGAGCCCCTGCGAGGACGCACGTATCGCGCCGTGCTGTACGCGACGGTCATCGTCGGCTCTGCCGCTGCGATCCTGCACCTGGACTACGGCGGCGGCGTCCTGATGGACTACGGCGCCAAGACGCAATACTGGCCGCTGCAGAACCTCGCCGACTGCCTCGCCATGTTCGCGATCGCGCCGCTCGCGTACGTCTTCATCTGGATCGAGAAGCTCGTGGAGCGCGTGAAAGCGAGGAGGCGACCAGCGACGGGAGGCGACAGCGCAAGCGTGCAGCAGCTCAGCGCTGCTGTGGACGTACCGCAGCGGTGCGTCACAACGGCGGCGGCGGCAGACGTCTCGACCTACCGCGATTTGCTGGCCGAGTACCGAGTCGCGATCGGGGAGCGACCCGACATGCTGCGCGTCATGAGCCACGTGCACAGGGACTACTGCGAGTCGATGGCAGTACTAAATTCGTCTGTCAAGCCCGTGGAGCTGGATGCTGTAGCGCGGACCGTCGGCGTCTTCATCTCGGGCCCGGAGGCGCTGAAGCGAGCGACGGAGGACGCTGTTGCTGCCATCGACACGAGCTGCTTTGACATCCACGACGAGGAGTTTGAGCTGTGAGCCTGTTGTGTGTGGAGCAACGCCATGGAGGCGAGCGGCACGGAGTATAACAATGTGACATGTATGATCAAATCAATACACCAATATATCGCCACCGCAAGTGCCGTATCAGATGTAAAGCCCACTTTCCTGATGTAGGAGGTCCTCGGCCTGGCTAGTGGGAGAGGTTAGAGATGGTTGCCAAGAAACTTGTCCAAGTATCCTCCCTCCTGTAATAGCTCGAAAAAGTGGCCGCTCCCCTTCTTCACCAGCTCAGCGGGCGACGCGAACTCGACTAGTTCGCCGCCGTCGAGCACGAGAATGCGGTCCGCGTTCAAGATCGTGTCGAGACGGTGCGCGATGGTGAGCACCGTCGACTTATCAAAGGCCTCGCGAATGACGCGCTGCAGCTTCTTGTCGGTCTCGTGGTCGATGGCGGCGGTCGCCTCGTCGAAGATGACGATGCGCGAGTCGCGAAGCAGCGCGCGCGCCATGCAGAGCATCTGGCGCTCGCCGACGCTGAAGTTCTCGCCGTTCTCTTCCACGATGCACTCGAGCTTGTCCTCTTCGTCACTCACACGATCGCCGAGGCCGACGTCGCGGATGGAGTCCCAAAGCTGATCGTCGCTGTATTCGTCAAAAGGGTCGAGATACATCCGCAGAGGTCCCTTGAAGAGGACGGGGTTCTGCGGAATGATCGACAGCTTTTCACGGAGAGCCTTGAGTCCGATCTTACCGACATCGACGCCATCAATCACGATAGCCCCGCCAGCAAGCTCGTTGATGCGGAACAGCGCCATGGTCAAACTCGACTTGCCAGCTCCAGTTCGCCCGACGATGCCGATCTTTTCGCCTCCGCTGATCGAGAAGTTGAGGTTCTTGAGGACGAGTCGGTCACTATCCTTGTAGCGGAACGATACACCCTCGAAGGTGATCGAACCAGCGGTCGGCCATCCGGATGAGGACAGAGGATCAGCCGATGCGACCTTATGCGGCGCCTCCTGCTCCACGTCGATGTATTGTTGCATCCGTTCTGGGCTCACCATCGTGGTCTCGACGCTCGACCACGCCTGGATAATACGCTCCATGCTGTTCGACACCTTCAGCACGTACGAGAAGGCTAGGCCAACGATCGCAGCCGAGAGCTGGTTGTGAAGCAGCACCAACGAGTACGCGACGACGAAGACGAGCACACTCCCCAAGAGCTGGATGCGGAGACCAAACCAGCGTGAAATGGCCAGGCGAGCGTACCAGATCTTGTTCGCTGTATCGAGCTTGTCATTGTTGGTGGACTGGAAGCGTTCCACATCACTTGCACCGAAGGCGCGAATGGTAGACCCTCCCTCGATAGACTCGGAGAGATGGCTGAGGATGGGGGCTTCCGAAGTGCGAAGCACTCGTTCGATTTCTCGTGCTGGCTGGAGGTAGAAGTGGCCGACATTTGCGTAGATGAGCACGACAGGGAGAAGAAAAAGTCCCTTCCACTGGATAATCACGGCCGTCGTGATGAGAGTGCAGCCCATCGCAAACAAATTGGCAAAGAAGCCACCAAATGAGAACGGCACCGGAACGTCGACATCAGAAACGTCGTTCGAGTAGCGCATCAGAATACGCCCGATGGGGTTCGAGTCGAAGAACTTCATAGGTGCGTGCATCAGCGAAAATGTCATTCGGTCGAACATTCTCTTCGCTGCACGCAACCCGAAAAAGGATACCGTCAAAGTGCGGATCACGACCATCATCGCCGAAGTGAGCCCGAGAATCGTGTAGATCTTGATACGGTAGCTCTCCGCCACTGCATCCTCAGGTTTGGCAGTCGCATCGGTAGACCACGCGCTCAGCCAAAAGTCGCTCGCGATTTGGAACCCTTGCCATAATGCTTGGGAGAGCAGAACGATGAAGAGAATCGGGAACCCGCCCACCGCGTTGTAATATGCGGTGAAGACGTGAAAACCAACTCGACCTTCCTTGCGCTCTTCATCGTCAATGAGGCGATGGGTCTCCTCCGTCTCTTCTCCCTTGTTGATGACGCTTCCTTCCGCTTCATCAAAAGTTCCACCTGCAATCCGCTGCCCGAACGGAGACGCAAGCCCGAGTGCCTTGTCAGTGAGTTCGTGGACGTCGGCGAGTGCACTAGTCGTGTCGACCACGTCTTCGTCGGCAGTTCCAGTAAGAGAGATTTCCTCGTACGTGTTCCGTGCGTAAGCTCGCGAAGCAAGAGGAGTCACCAGAGGCTCATAGGCTGGTCGTTCTCCTCGAATGGATCGCGTCTCCACGACGGTTCCCTCATCGTTAATCGTCACTGCGCGCGTGACGTGTTCCGATGCAATGATCTCCGGGTTGTGCGTCACTAAGATGATCGTGCGGTGGCGAAGCAGGCCCAGTAAGCACTTCTGGAAGATCTCATTCTGCACGATCGCGTCCACGGCAGAGAGCGATGCGTCCAAAATGTACACGCTGGCGTCGCTGTAGCAGGCACGGGCGAGTGCCACGCGAGCCTTCTGACCGCCAGACAAATTGACGCCGCGCTCGCCAATTTCGGTACGATCACCCGCAGGCAGCGACTGCAAATCCTGTTTGAGCGCACACGCTTCGATCACCTTGTCGTACTTCTTGCGATCGAACGGACGCCCGAAGAGGATGCTGTCGCGAACGGTGGCAAGCTGGATCCACGGTTGCTGCGCGCAGTACGCGACGTTGCCACCGACGTAGACCTTGCCTCGGGTCTTGATCATATCTCCGATGAGAGCCGAGCAGAGCGAAGACTTGCCGCAACCGACGGGTCCATGAACAACAACAAAGTCTCCCACCTTGGCACGAAAGTTGATGTTCTCGAGGATGATGGAGTCGCCGTCCCAACCGAAATCGCCATCCTCAATCGAGACAATGACGTTTTTAGCGATGTACTCGTCGGCCTCTGGATGGTTAATGGTGAGAATGTTGTCGTTATCGAGCTCAGGCAGGTCGAGGAAGTCCCCAATGCGCTGCTCGGCGACCTTTGCCTTCACCACCGCGGCAATGATGTCTGTGATGTAGCGAAGCGGGATCTGCACGAGCTGGAACAACGAGATACTCGTGAAGACGATCGCTGGCGTGAGCTGCTGGTGCATCACCGTCGTGAACACGCTGAACGACGCCACCGAGATGAACACCGGCAACCCCCACGTGAGCACAACACTCATGGCGTTAAACTTCATAAAGTTCCACGTCGTCTGCACCTCTCTCGCTCTCGCCTCGCCGATGCGCTCCAAGAACTTATCCTCCCAGGCGTTGAACTTGACGATCGTGATCGACTTGAACGCCTCCGTCACGGCCTTGAGCCGCGAATCCTTGGCCGTCATGTAGTCCACGTACAGGTTGAAGATGGCCGTCGAGATGAACTGGTTCACCAGAAACACGAGCGCGATGACCGCGAAGCCGGCGAGCGACGCCAGCCCGAGCAGGCGGTAGAGCAGCACGCTGACCGCGACGATCTGGAGCGGCACGATCCACAGTTGGTGCACGTAGTACGCGGCCATGAGGATCATGTCGCAGTCCGACGTGTACATGTTGGTGATCTCGCCCGTGGACTTTTCCGTGCGGGCCTCGGCGTTGAGCCGCAGCGCCTTGCGGTAGACGAGGTTCTTGAGTGCGGCCGTGAACTGGATCGCCATGACCTCCGAGTCAAAGTTGGCGTAGTTGTCGGTCAGCGCCTGGACGAGCTGGGTCACGAACAGCGCGACGATCCACTTGACGAGGTCCTCGACGTCGTACTCGCCTACGGTCAGCGCCGACACGACGTGGTTCAGCACGAGCGGCCCGAAGAGCGTGGTCGCCGTGGCCACAAAGAACGCCGCGCCCGTGAACACAAAGCGCCAGCCGAACGAGCCGAGGAACGCGCGCGGGATAGACCGCGTGCGCTCAAAGTCGCGCGTGAAGCGCACCGAGACGACCGCGGCCTGGTGGGCGCGCACGAGCGGCCACACGTCGGTCTCGTCGAGCTGCTTCTGGTTGCCGAGCGCCATGAGCGGCGTGACCCACGCGAGGAAGAGCCGCGAGAGCCACGAGGCGCGCGCCTTCGGGTGCGGCGGCGCTGGTGGCGGCGTGGCACTCGCGTCATTCGCGTCGGCGTCGCGGAACGTCGCGTACGTCGGCTTCCCCATCGCAAGTTGCCGTTGGTTGTATTAGAATGGAGATTGCAGGTTCGCCGCGAGCAACTTCCAGACTGAATGGGCAGATGGAAGAAGCCGGCGAGAAGCCCCATACAGTGGGGGCAGAGGATCGCGACCCGACGGACGCGCACCATAAGATTGGGTGCGAGTTGCGCTGGTGCTACGTACGTTGGGTTCGTGGGAGGCCGGACCTTTCAACGATGGCAGCCACGATGGAGTTTACCATCACTCCTCACAGTCTTACGTTGCGCTGGCGCAACGTAGAGCGTTGAACCGGAGATGAGTTCACCAGTTCTGAACCCATCGGCCTCCGCTCCATCACAAAAGAGCGTAAACGTAATTACCGCAATACGGTAATTTTGGTTTCCGTATCGAAGTGAAACTCACCATAAACTTTAGGGGAACCGGTACCGTACCGGTTCCAGAGGTCCAATGTTCTATAACTTTGGAACGCGTGGCGGGCGGCGACCAGAGGCCTGAGCTCACAGCCTCTCATTCCGCTTTCAGCCACGCGTCCAGCAAGCAAGGGGGAACTCCAAGACCAACAACCAAGCGTCACCAAGCACCATGTCCGACAACGAAGTCC
>JAADVV010000308.1:0-18983 GCA_023335905.1 Pythium pyrilobum | reverse complement strand
TCGCGGGATCGTGGCCTCGGTGGAGCGAGCTGGCGACCGACATGACCAACACGATTCCGATGGCCACAAATTCATTGATCGATACTACCACGCCGACACATTCGTAGACTGAACATACAGTGGACACCTACCATGTTTGTGCATGTACACTGAACAAGGAAATATGCAAGTGACTCAATGCGAGCTTCAGCGTCTGAAGATGGCAACTTGCGAGGCACAAAATCCAAGCGTCAGCGTCGCGCGATGACGATTGCGGCTGTGCGTAAACCGTTTGAGCTCTCTGATACATTCGCAGCCTCGTTGGTGGTATCCAGAAAGAAAACGCGAGGGGTGAGTCGAGTCACGAACAGATGACGAAAACGATATCTAGTAAATAAATGATGCTGTATAATAGCATCTACTGAAGCAATTCGTACAGTAAGTCCATTGATGGTCCAGTTGACGGTTCCTTTTTCTCTTCCGCCAGTTTTGACTCATGTGTGTGTCGGTTGGCGTGAGATTGGGTCGGAGAGAAGGACATGCTCTTCGTGTCGTTGTGGAAGGTCAGCTGGTCGTGTTGCCTTACACGCGATACCACCCACAGGAACGCAGTTCCTATGTTGATCACTCGTTGACGAACGCCGTGGCCACCGAGGCTTGCGATGTACCGACAAAAACAAGCACTGCAATTCAGACGAGGGGGAGCACACGCTTTATACGAAGTAACTACAGAGAGGCGTAGCACGATCAACTGCATCCGGTGAACCGCTACAACAGACCGGGATCGAAGCAGAAAGACGTTAAAAGGCATGCGGTGGAACCTGCAAAGACGGAGAGTGAAATCTTGGCAGTACACACTTATTCACAGTTTTAATGGGATGTGACGATCTACGAGTGCATCCTTTCACTCGTTTCTTATCATCAGTTGATGCACAGTTTTCCTTGGGTAGCCTTTTTGCGAGCGTCCACAATTTCTGATGATGCAGTTTTTAGTGGATCACCATGAGCCGACCGCGCACGTCCCGTTTGTCATCGCGTTGTTGGCCGCCTGGCAACGACAACGGCAACGCTGGAGGCTCAATCGCAGCCCAAACGATTTGCATTGGCTGCCGCCACGGATTGTCTTCTCGCATCAAGTGTACAGCTCTCTCTGCTGTGCTGCTTTGTTCTGTCCGCGAGCCACGAGTTAATTCAGTTACGGTTCGCTGTGTCGTGGCCGTCCACAGTAGTGGTACAAGCACAACTTCAGATCACCACAACGCCTCGCATACCGCACAGCCTTGAATTCTCGCCCGCTTGTCGTGCGGCCATTCCTCTCCACCGTCGATGCATCGTTTCTCTCCGACAACACTGCCGACTTCAAAACAATGGTGAGAGAAGAATGGACATGCACGTTTGTTAAGACAGGTCGGCTTGACGCTGTTGACAAGCGACAGAGTACGAGCGCGTCCGCGCTGATGCGCCACTCTGCACTCCGCACTGCAGAGCCTTGTAGTAAGTCAAGTACCTGTACAAAATCTTCATCATTCGTGCCGCCGTGCAACCGTACTTCGCGACGGTGTAGCTCCTGGTGCGTCGACGGCACAGAGCTTCCAGTTACCCAATCCCACGAAGTACCGGTACACACACAGACCCCCCCCAGCAAAGCCACGGCGCGGCTCGAGGATACCGCCGCGATGCCGGTAGTCTGCATCGCGAGTTAGTGGTGCCGACTTGCGGCGCTGCCAAAAGTGCGAGTGGGCGGAACGTGAGGGCTAGAATGGACACCCAGGCAACTTCAGTCCAGAGCTTTTGAACGTAATACCTAAATACAGTGCGTCTACATTTAGTGTCCACCTTCTGAGATCTAAACTTGTTGAGATGAACTGACACAAGATATAGCGCAGCACGATTTCATCACTGGCAACAAGCTCTTGAGTTGTATTCATTTTCGCCACGATGAGGCTACGCTACAAGGGCCCCGCCTTCTTAGAGCGCAGAGACCTGGATGTGCTGCTGGAGCGTGTACACGCGGCCAGGCGCGAGCGCCTGCGGCTCACTCACACGGCCCGGCTCAACGCACACCATGTGGATGTATTCCTCGTCGCCAAAGTCGCTCATGCCCTTGGCCTTGTCGATCCACGGGTTCCATACGACGGCGTCACTGGGCTGCTTGGTTTCGCGATCCAGGAACGCCGACTTTTCAATGGTCACGACACGGTTGCTGCCGTCAGGGGCGCGGATGCGGACGATGATCTTCTCCGGCGCGTTGGCGTACACGCTGTCGGTCTCCTTGTCGAACGACACGACGTCGCGCGTTTCGGTCTGCTTGGTGCCCGTGACCTTGTCGTGGTAGGTGAGTCCCTTAAGTCCGTCGACGACAACGCCGTTGTTGCGCACATCATCGACCGTGAGGTATGTGTGCAGCAGCGCCTGGAACGAAATCTCGGCCTCTGACTTGTTCACGACATGGAGCGCCGTGGCAATCGCGTCCGCGAAGAGCTTGACCTCGTAGCGAAGCTCAAAATCATGCGGGTAAATGGCATTGGACGAATCGCTCGACTCGAGCAAGAACGTCGCGATTGTCGGCGCCGCCGCGTCGCCCACCGTTTGGTCCAAGAGCGTCAGCTTCCAGTCCGTGATGCGAGCGAAACCGTGGTTTGGGAAGCCCGGCGCGCTGCCGAACACGGGGAACACGAGCGGGATGCCGCCGCGGATGGGCTTGGAGCCGTCGAGCACGGCCTTCTCCGAGAGGAACAACACGTTGCGCGTCGGCTCGCTGGCCGTGTAGAACGACGTGACGGTCGCGCCGTAGAGGTACACCTCAGCGCGCGCACCGGACGCGTGCGTGAGCTCGATGATCTTGGCGTCGGTCGTCATCTTCAGTGCGCTAAGCTTCGGAGCTTCTTGGGCTCGTCAATTGTGGGGGCAAGGATCGCAAAAACGCGAATCTTCATGCCATAGTACTGTGGTGCCTCTATTGTGCGATACATCCCAACCCAGAGGCTTCCATACTGCATATATGTTACAACAACATATACGACAGTACGTATATGTTGTATATGCTGTGGTTCCTCCCGCGAGCACTGTGAGCGGCAACTCGGTGAGCAATGGCGTTCTGGCGGCCGGGCGAGTCGTTCCCGTCGCAGGGCGTGGACGCGCGTGCGAGCGACGAGCGCGACGGCCATGCGGTCGACGTGGAAGTGCCGACCGTGCTCTACAACCCGAACTACCGCCTGCCGCTGGACGTGCAGCGCCAGCGGCTGCCGGTCTTCTCGCACCGGCGCGAGATCCTTTTGGCGGTCGAGCGCCACGCCACGACGATCCTCGTGGGCGCTACGGGCTCGGGCAAGACGACCCAGGTGCCGCAGTACCTGATGGAAGCCGGGTGGGCGCAGTCGCGGCGCGCCGGTGGCCAGCGCACGATCGTGTGCACGCAGCCGCGGCGGCTCGCGGCCATGACGATCGCCGAGCGCGTCGCCAAGGAAGTCGGCTTGCCGCTGGGCCACGCCGTGGGCTACGCCGTGCGGTTCGACGAGAAGTGGGACCCGGAGAAGACCAAGATCAAGTTCTGCACGGACGGCATGCTGCTGCGCGAGACCATGCTGGACCCGCTGCTGTCGCGCTACTCGGTGATCATGCTGGTGAGGGCTTTCGATGATGAGGATAAAAACGTCGAGGACGTGATTGACAATTAATTATTGCCTTGCGTAGGACGAGGCCCACGAGCGCAACTTGGAGACGGACGTGCTGCTCGGGCTGATCAAGAAGATCCAGCGCAAGCGGCCGGAGCTGCGCGTGATCATCGCGTCGGCGACGCTCCACGTGGACACATTCACGAAGTTTTTCCGCAACAAGAAGCGCAAGCTGCAGACCACTGGTGGTGACAAGTTCAGCGTTACCACTACTAGTGTTAGTCAATCGATGAAGGAGCCGCTGGGCGACGTGGTCGCGGTATCAGTGGAAGGCCGGCAGTTCCCCGTGGACGTCGAGTACTTGAAGGAGCCGTGCGGCGACTATGTCGAGAAGACGATCGAGACGGTGCTCGCGATCGACAAGCACGAAGGCTCGGGCGACGTGCTGGTGTTCTTGCCCGGCCAGGACGAGATCGACTTCGTCGTGCGCTCGCTGAATGAACGCGCGCCGACGCATCTCATCGCCGTGCCACTCTACGCGACGCTGCCCGCGCAGATGCAGCAGAACGCGTTCCTCCCTCCGCCGCGCCACATCTCCCGCAAGGTCATCGTCGCGACGACCATCGCCGAGACGTCCGTCACGATCGAGGGCGTCGTCTTCGTCGTGGACTCGTGCTTCGTCAAGCTCGCGTTTTACAATCCGTTTTCTGGCGTGGAGTCGCTGATCACGACCCAGGTCAGCAAGGCCTCGGCCAAGCAGCGAGCGGGCCGAGCAGGTCGAGTGCGCGCGGGCAAGTGCTTCCGGCTGTGCACGCAGGAGCATTTCGAGACGCAGCTGAGAAGCGATACGGTCCCGCAGATGCAGCGCACGAACCTGGCGACCGTCGCGTTGCATCTGCTGAGCATGGGCATTCAAGCTATTGCTCACTTTGAGTTTGTGTCTCCACCGAGCCCAGAGGCGCTAATCCGTGCGCTGGAACTTTTGTATTCGCTAGGTGCGATCGACGAGACGTGCCAACTCATGGAGCCGGTAGGCACGCAAATGGCCGAATTCCCCGTTGAGCCGATGCTCGCCAAGGTGCTGCTGTCGTCGTTCCAATATGGGTGCACAGACGAAGTGCTTAGCATTGCAAGCATGCTTTCGGTTGGCGACGTGTTTGTGGGGGCACGCGGGTCCAAGGAACGCCGCGCGAAGATCAGTGAGGCGATGGAGCAGTTCGCGGAGCCCGAAGGAGACCATCTCATGCTCCTGAAGATCTACGATGAATTCCTGGACAGCAACAAGCAACGCTCGTGGTGCGAGGAGAACATGCTCAATTTCCAGGCTCTGACGCGGGCGACGGAGATCCGCAAACACCTCAAGCGGTACGTCAAGCGGTTTGGCGGCAGCGACGCGGCTAGCGATCCGTCCATCGGACTGGAAGACGACGACAAGACGGCCATTCTCAAGTGCTTTGTGACTGGGTATTTTGCGAACGCGGCGAAGCTCCACTATGACGGCACGTATCGTACAGTTCGCGACGGGCGCGTCGTCCAGATCCACCCGACGTCGGCGTTCTACTACATGGGGCGGTCTCCGGACTGGATCATTTTCCACCAGAGCGTGCTCACGACCGACGAGTACATCCGCGACATCTCGAGGATCGATCCGCGCTGGCTCGTGAGCATCGCGCCGGACTTCTACCGCACGCGCGACGTCAGCGCTGCTGTCTCGGGCAACTCGGGTGACCTGGGATTACCAAAAGCCGCCCCACGGCCTGCAAGGAAAGCGATCTCCAAGGAGGCGAGCGGGTCCGGCAAGAAAGAGACTTCACGGGATGCGGCTGAAGGAGACGGGCGCATCTTGTTCCGCAAGCCCACGAAGGCCAAGGACGACAGGGCGAAAGCCAAGCTTCCTGTCCACATTGGGAAAAGCAAAGGCGGACTGCGCTCGCAGTTTTAATCGATCGAGCAAGAATTCAATTTTCTCAATAGTACAGGCGGCCTGCCAAGAAGCGGTCGTTCTCATGTGTTTCTGCCGCGTTATAAGTCTCGTCGTCGTCGCCGTCCGTCTCCGCGGACAGCAGAGGCTCGTGGGCCGTCGCGATGGACCCGCCTTCCAAGATGCTGTGGTCATCGTACTCTCTGTCAGGGTCGAAACCAGTCGCGTAGCTGGTCGTGTCTTCAAACTGCCGAGCGTCTCTCCGAGACCGGCTCTGGATCACTATTGACGCCGACTTGAGGTATGACTCGACGGCTTGCTTTGGGCTTGGCAGTGCGAAATGCAGCACTGGCTGCGGCGCACAAATCGGGCGACCCGTCTCGGAGACGCCGCCTTCACCGACCAGTCGTCGCGCTCGAGACGTCACGGGCACGCACGCGCAAAGCTGGTAGATCACAGCAACCACTACGACTTCCCACGCTGCGTACATCGCGAGAAAGGTCGTTACCTTCATCTTCGTCAGGTCGCGCGGCAGCAGTGAGTCGCCGTCACTGCCGCTACCTACGCTCGTTGTTGCGAGCATGGCCGACATGGTGCCCCGCAGGAGCAGTACGAGAGCGAGCGTTGTCCCCGTGACAAGCAGCGCGTAAATGCCGCGTGGACCGACCACCAGCATTCGCCCGGCGTCTCGTTCTGCCCACAGCACTTCGGTCGCCATGCCCTGGAACTTGAGCAGCACGGCCCCCAGAACGATCCACACGACGGCCGAGTACTTGAGCGACAGCCGCGTCCACTCGCTCGGTGTAAACACCGAGTCTTCTCTCTCTCGGCTGTGCGCGACGAGCGCGACGACACTGCATAGCAAGACACTGAAGCCGATCAGAAGCAGTCGAGCGGAGAGCGCCGTGCTGCCGAATCGTAGTGGCCACACGCGAAACAGCGCGATATGCGCAAGGAAGAACAGCAAATACGCAGCGACGATCGCGACCAACGCGCTGGGGAGGTCCAGCCAGATCCAGAGCCATCGCCTGCGCGCTGCGGCATCGCTCGCACTTGGACTGTCGCGGGCTTGTTTGTGGTGGTACTCGTGGATCTCCGCGAAGAACGCGATCCGGACCGCCGCGATCGCGAGCCCGAGAAGCAGCAGCGGCGTGTGCCACGCACCAGGGAGCTCGACCCACGCACGGCGTGCGCGCGAGCTGTGGAGACGCTTGCGGTGCGCTGCGGCGACGGCGTGGACGCACCACAACCGACGCAGCAGCAGCGCGAAGAGCAGGCCGGAACACGCCAACCACGGCACGCCCGAGCGCCCAAACATACTCGGCACCATGCTCGTGGCCTTGGGGGTGCGGTTGCGAAGACGAGGAGGCTGCGACGCGGCCACAGGCGACGAGGCAGCGCGCGGAAGGAGCGACGCGGCGCGGGGGCGTTCACGGTGCCCCAGTGCCGTGTTGTGAGAATGCGTCTGTTTCACGGAAGCGAAGGCAGTGCTAACGTCAAAACAGGGTGCAATATCTAATCAGTTTCACCACTTAACGTGAATATACGAGGATTACAACGTATTTTGGGAACTTGAAGCTGCTGAGTTCTCGAAGGGATCTGTGTATGCACTGGACCTGCCGAAGTGAAAGTTGAAGCTGGAGGTCATTGCCGTTGGTTCTGCGACCCGTTCTCAGACGCATGGGACTCGACTGTGAAGAGAACAGGAGATGACCACACTTGTCTGGCGGTTGCTGCGTGTCTAGACGCCCTGCGGACACCAGCTCTCTCTCTCACTCTCTCTCCGTATCATTCGGTCTTTTTGCTCGTCCAGCTCACTCCTATCAACCAACAAGCAAGTACCCAGCAAGGACCATGTTCTCAACGTGGGATCTCGTGCGC
The DNA here is from genome assembly GCA_023335905.1 of Pythium pyrilobum. Taxonomy (NCBI): domain Eukaryota; phylum Oomycota; class Peronosporomycetes; order Pythiales; family Pythiaceae; genus Pythium; species Pythium pyrilobum. The sequence continues at coordinate 11,588 of JAADVV010000308.1, read as the reverse complement.
CCGACGATGTGGCACCCGATGTCGATGCTCGAGCAGTCCATGATGGACCTCGACATGATGGCCAACCAGATGATGAGCTCACGCTACCCGTTCAGCGAGTCGATGCTGGCGACGCCGAGCACGCGCGAGGACGACGAGTTCTTCCGCGACTTGCCCGTCGCGGACCGCGGCGAGCAGCCGGCCGACAAGATGCCCGAGGCGCAGCGCGAAGGCGCGCGTGCGTTCTCGTCGTACTCGTTCAGCAACTCGTCGGTCGTGGATGACAAGGGCGAACGCATTGTGAGCACGCGCCGTCGCTACGAGGACTCGATGGGGCGTCTCAAGGCGGTGCACGAGCGTGAATTGGGAGGCCGTCGTCTGAAGACGATCTGGAGCCGCAAGAGCAAGGACGACAAGGGTGAGCACCACACGGTCTGCTCGGACGGATCGCCGGACGAGTTTGAGGCCATGTGGAAGAAGACGCCGTTCGGGCTCGCTCAGGAGAAGAAGAAGCAAGAGATCAAGGAGAAGAGCGAGGAGACTCTCCACGGTGAGCAAGGAGGCACAGCGGCCAAGCAGCACCAGCAGAAGCAGCAAGGCGAGGGTACCACCGAGTCGATGCTCAAGCACGAGAGCCAAGGCCAGCAGCAGCAGGCGCAGCCGATGGAGCCGTAATGGAGTTTCCCCCCCGCGTGGTGCACGACGATGGACGGCCGTCGCGGCGGCGCTCTGCAGCAGTGGAGTCTATGGGATTTGCATGTATTCTTCGTGGCGCTGGCGAAGAAGCGGAAGGAGCGCGCAGCGAGCCACAGCGAAGCAGCATTTTTGTGTGCATGTTTAGGACTTGTCGCCTCCAAAAAAGCCGTCTCGTTTCTCTTCTTTCAGTACATTCTTGTGGCGCGCTTTCTGTTTCTCTCTCTATTAGAACTGCGATCTGACCGCACCTTTTCGGATCCTGAAAGGGTGCCGCCTCTACGCCATTCTTGGTATCCGTTGCATAAGAAAGCGAATCCGCCTCTCGGGCTGTGTATCCTTGTGGCGCACCTACCTCTCCTCTCTTCCCTCTCTCCTCCTCGCTCTCTCAACGTGCTTGAGTCACCTCCTGTTCCGATCCTCCAACCGTCGCGTTCGGCAGCATCGCGTGCGCTTATCTTCCAATAAAGAACCACCGCGCCTCGCTCTCTCTTCCACGGCGATAGATCGATACTGTCGATCGCTATATAGGGAGGCCGTGTGGGTGTTCTCAGGGGAGTACGTATTCTCAGCTCGCATCCGTCGTCCACCCATTCGCTTTCGTGGCGTGTTTTGTGTTTTCTTCCTCCTCGCCTGAAAAGGATCCGCTGAACCGAGCGACTTTGCCGTCTGACGCCGTGCGACCACAGCGGCAGCGTCGGGAAAAGAGAGCCGCAAAACGGACGACGCGTGGCCGGCCAGTCGAGGGTTCAGAGGGGGGGTCCAGGGGAGTTGGCAAGTTGGCAAACAGCAAGTCGCGAGGCGGAAGATGCCGCTGCCGTTCTCCTCGTCGTTCCAGCGCCTGCCGAAGCGCAAGTTCAGCGGCTCGGTGGCCAATCTGCCGGGGCTCTCGGCGGCGCAGGGTGGCGACGGGAACTACTCGTTGGAGACGGCGACGGCGTTTGAAGACGACCCGACGGAGATCGCGGTGAAGACCACCCTCGACTCGCTCACTGTCCAGAAACGCAGTATGCGACGGGGCGAGATAGACAGCGACGCGTGGCCGACGAAGAGCGGCAGCAGCGCGCTCGTCAGCGCGACCGCGACCGCGACCGCGACGCGCACGTCGTGGCTCTGGATCTGCGGCGTGTGCCGTACGGTGGACGTGCGCGAGCTCGCGGGCTTCGTCGTGTGGGAGGCGCTGATCGTGCTCGTCGTCGTGCTCGCCGTCGCGGACTGGATCTTCCTGATGCGCTTTGTCGTCGCACCGGAAGACGCGAGCATGCGCGCCAAGTATGTCGCGGCCTGGGCAACGTTCACGGCGCTGCTCGTGTACGCGAGGCAGTACATCCGCTCGCTGTGCGGCGCCCACGTGCGGTCGCTCGCGGACCACGCCGAGATCTTCGTCGCGGTGTCGCTCGTGATGGTGTTCTCAACCAACGTCGCGTTCTACCTCCACGCGCCGTCCGCCGAGCCGCTGCGCGACCTCGGCTTCATGCTCGTTCCGGCGCAGAGCGAGGACTCCAAGTGGCGCCCGCTCAGCGATCTCATGACGGCGCTGCTGCCCATTTTCTGCATGGTGCAGAGCTTTTTGATGACGCGCGAAAACCGGTGCCGCGTCATGAAGACGTTCTTCCGCGTCGCGACAGTGTCGTACGCGCTGCGCACGCTCACGGTCTCGCTCACGTCGCTGCCCGGCCCGGCGCCGCACTGCCGCCCGGGGAGCGCGCTGTACTTGCCGCCCGAGTCGTGGCTCGACGTCGTCACCCGAGTGGGGCCCATGTACGGCAAGTTCTTCTCGTGCGGCGACCTCATCTTCTCGGGCCACATGGCCTACACCAACAGCTCGATGCTGCTGTACCTGCGCACGCTGGACCGGTACTTTGTGCGGTTCTCCAGGCTGCGCTGGCTGCTCGGCGGCGGCTACCTCGCCGTGCTCGCCGTGCTATGCATCTCGGGACGCAAGCACTACTCGGTGGACGTTGTGCTGGGTTTCCTCATCTCGACGCTCGTGTTCTTCCACTTTGAGCACAGTTGGGTGCCCGTGTGTCTGCAGCACCCCGAGAAGTACGCACAGCTCGTGAGCCGCCACGACAGCGGTCGCCGCCGCGGCGGATCGTCGGCGTCCACGGCCTCGGGCCGAAGCAAGTCCGATATGGATCTGTACGAGGACTCGGACGGTGAGCTGGGCGGCGAGCCACTCAAGCGGATCGTGGTCGTCGACCCGGACGACGAGGACACGCGAGGCGGACGAGGTGGTGTCGATGGCACGACGGCCGTCGATTTCATTTGTTGAGCGCCTGCACATAGACAGAAAAACAACAACAAAAACAGGAAAAGAACAAGAGAGAGAGAGAGAGAGTTTGTACATTTGGTCCCGTTTCCTCACTCTGCATCGATCTGCACGGGTGGCTTTGTCAGTAGGGCTCACTGGACACCGCTCTCGTTGGCCGCCATCGATCGAACGCGGTTCGAATGCCGTGCACGATGGAATTGTCCTCCTCTCGCGTGCGCGGGTGGTGCGCGAAATGGGCGATGCAGCTGACGACTTCGCGCGGGAGCCGTTCTCGGAAGGCTGCGTGCAGCCGTTCGTCCATCCAGCCGCGTTGCTGCGGAGGCACGTCAGCGGTCGAGACGATGTGGACGTCCGGATCGACGACGTGGAACGCGAGCATCTTGACGTGGCCGCCCTGGTTGCGGTTCTGTAGTTCGAACGACGACGTGCGCTGCTGTCCACTATGGGGAAACACGATACACCGGCCTTGGAGTTGTTCGGCAAAGCCCGCTCGCTGTCGGAAGACCGGCGGGGGATCGTACCATGGGACTTCCGGGTCGCACCAGTCGATGTCATACGCTTCATGGAGTTCTGTGGCGCTTGGATCCGATGACTGCTGGTAAGTGGAGCTATTGTCCCCGCTGCGGCGTGGTTTCAACTCGTACCCGAATGCGTACTCGTCAAACGACCTGCGGAACCCAAGTAGAGAGGTCGTTACGTTCTCCATCGAGTAGAAGTACATTCCCGTCGCGACGATGGCTTCGTTGGCCGTGCCATCGATGGACCAGTACGGATCGCCGACGAATTGAGGCTTGTCTGGTTTCAAGTGGGTGCATTGCGCTCGCACTATGACTTGGAGACGCTGCCCTTTGAGCTTTGAGGCGCGTTGTTGTTGTTGTTCGGGATGGCGGTTGCGGAAGAGCCACTTGTCGAAATCGGGGAATGCCATCGGATCTGGGCGGCAAAATGGCGCGTGCATGGTCCCTTTGTCTAGCTGGCGGATCTTCTCATCGAGCAGGACCCGTTTCTCACGCGTCGTGCCCATGGCAGCCGCTGACCCACCCATTCGGACAAGCCTCTCGAGCCGTAGGGCGTCGGATAAACGGAGGAAATCCGAGTATTCCTCATCCACGATCTCCTGTAAACTGGAATCAACCAGGCCGGGGACACGAGGGTAGAAAGTAGGTGATGGTGGGATAGCACGCTCGAACAAGGGAAGCATTCGCTCGAAGATCGCCGCAACCGAGTCGTACAGGCCGCTGTGCGTGTCCGGACGGAGGTTGTTGATATAGGATGCGATGCGGACACGGCCCGTCGAGGCGTCGACGCGGAACTCGCTGGGCAGCCACTGGTATCGGTTCGACTTTGTCGGGTGGTACTTGCCGCAGTCGTACGGAGGATAGATGTCGGAGTCGCCGAACAGGGCTCCGCGTTTTCGACTGACGAGTGTCTTGCCGAACACGAGGCAGTGGCTGAACGGATCGATCACGTCCAGCACTGTGCCGTCCGAGTTGACGCGCCACCGGTCGCCACGGACAGCCTCTCCCTCCACGGCGCGCAGCTCTCGCTGTAGTTTCCCAGCCACATCCGCAGAGATCGCATCGTCCGAGACGAAGACGCCGCGTGCTGCCGTCGGCCGGAAACTCGCAGAGCCATCGTGCTCGATGGCGGTCGTCATAGCTCGAATGTGGGCGAGCTCTCTCCATAGAAAGGCGACCCCAGCGGGTGGCAGGCCACAGTCGTCAGCGTCTTTCGCCCACGCGTCGCGCACACGTGACTGTTCCATGGCTTCCCACCAGCGCGGCCAGCTCAAGATCGCGCTGAGCACATTGAGGTACTTAACTTCAATCGGCAGCACGGGCTTCTCGCGGGCCTCGTAGCCGCGGCGCCGCCGCTGATCCAGTTCACCGTGTGGGAAGTGGAACCCTCCCGCTGCCCACAGCTCCTCGTTGCGTGTCTCCTCGCGAGGCGAGAGCCGCGTCGGTGCGAGCACCTACGGGAGCTCGAGCACGCGCGCGCGCCTGTACATCACCAGTCCGGTGGCGTACCCATGGTCGAAGACCAGCAGCTCCGCGTCTGTGAGTGGGCGATGCCACAGCGAGGCGACGCGTAGCGAGGGGAGGCGCCACGCCGCGTCGCCGCGCCCGCCCTCGGAAGCGGCCATCGGTGTAACTAAGAGATGGGTTGAAGAGTGTTCATCGAGCTGGTTGATCATACCAGTTTATACTAAAAAAGTAGGCTAACGAGACAGATGTTGGTTTTGCCGTTTATCGAGTCACTATTACAGGATAACTATAGGCTACTGAAAGAAGTGCATGCTGACGTCTTCGAACAGCGCCATTCACACATGCCGTTGAGTTCACCATTTCACTGTTGTGTCGCACGGCTCGCTCGACACAATGTCATTATGCTCGATGGTGTGCGAACTGGGCGATGCAACTCACGACTTCGCGCGGGAGCTGTCCTCGGAAGACCAATACGGCCACGTCGAGGTGCTGCGTTCCGCGTCGTCGATCCCGAACTCGGAGATCAGAGTCCATGAAGTGGGAGTGTGTTCTGTGGAGTCGTCGTTCTTGGTCTTACGGATCGTGTAGTGAACGGGACACGTGAGGTGTCGTCACGATGTTCAAATGGTGATCGCGTCTTGAGAGGTCTCAGCTCATCGTGAGCCACCTTCTTCACAATACGGCCGGTGAGCAACTCTAGGTCGTACCGTTTCGCACTCTCTTGGCTTGTGCTCTGTCTTGATTTCGTGCGAGGTCTTCGAATGCAGACGACGCGGGCTCTGTATGTGTGCTTCTTCTCGCGCGTTGACTCTTGGGAGGCGTGAACTGGCTGCCACAGCACGCGGTCTCCGACGTCGAAGCGATACACGGGTACATTGTCGTCTCCGTCGAAGAGCCGGATGCGCTTCGCCTGGATCGCTTCGAATAGCGTGCCGTTCGCTGCTCGGATATCGTAGAACCAAGACTTTTTGATGCGCCGCAGGATCGTGCCCTTGAACCACCGGTGGCGCGCCTGGAACAGCACGCGATCGCCTCGCTGGAACTCAGCTCCATCATCCTCATCCGAGCTCGATATGACCTGCACAACCGCGATTTCCCCATCGGATTCCGAGGACGAAGACGACGAGGTCAATTCAGCAAATGTGCACTCTTGGTTTACTCGCCGGAAGCCGTCGGCGTGTGGGCGAATCCGAGCCAGTTCCCGCAGGCTGTAGATATGCGTCATTGCGTGACCAGTCTCGCGGTGTGAACTCTGCGTAGAATCTGGGGCGGGAGGACGGTTCGCGCATTCGCCAGCACGCGGAATCGTCAGCTTAACGTGGACAACCTCGCCTTGCCACCGAATTTCTTTCTCATCTTGGTTTTCCACACGAACGCACGATCCTGAGATGGCTGTAATGGATTCGTCTGCTTGAGTCGCTGCCTTCGCAAAGTGATGCGCGTAGTTACCGATGCGCGCCTTCCGCTGAGGGATCTTTCTTAGCGATGCTGCTGGCTTTACGCTCTTGGTGTCGTGGATACCAACGTTTGTCAAGTCCAGAGGGAGGACTGTCGCCTGTGGATCGCATGAAGTGCATTTGTGCGAACTGGCATCAGCGCTGGGAATGAGTATTGGTGCTGAAGGGGTCGGCTCGTTAGCGACATACATCGGCTGCTGAGATTTGTCAGACGCTGCAATGGCTGTCTTTGCCTGGATCTGTTTGCGAACAAAACGCCGGACGGCGAAGAGCAAGACGACGGCGGCCTCAAAAATGATGGGCGGCTTCTGCCTAAGACGACTCGCGCTTCCATATGGAGATGGCACTTGCTGCAAAGAGTCTGGATTGCTCCTGGTGCCTCTTGAAGCACTATGGTCGGGCTGGACTTGTGTAGAGTCTGAAACCACTACCGGGGTTTCGGTAGAATACGGTGGGTTGGCGTTCTCTGCATCATTGTTTGCTGGTGTGACCGTTTGAGGTGCGTGGTCAGAGTGAATTACACTACGAGCGGCCACTTCGCTCGTCATTGGTGTTGATGCAGACTTCGTCGTGGCCTGCGCCGTGCCTGCCAACGCACAAGTAGAGGCGCCTTGGCGGAGTTCCGTTTGGCTTAGCTGTGGGTCGCTTTGGTCGATTGAGCATGGGGTTTGACTCGCTCCCGTACCACCACGCAGTCTTTCTTCTGTGGAGATCGCAGGGGTAGCAATATTCTTGGCGACCGATCTGGGTGGCAAGATGACATCCCCCCATTGGACACCGGAAATCGCCGGCTTCTTCCTCTCGGCTTGCGCACGCGCCGCCGATCGTCGCGGCTTTGAGGACTTGCACGCAGTGAGCACGAGAGTAGAGACGTCGTCCTCGCGAAGAAAGAAGCGGTCGAAATGTCGATCGTAGACGACCTTGAGCTGCTCACTCGAGCCAGGGGGATCGTAGTGGACGCAGACATTTGCGGGGGGGCGCTTGAAGGGGTACGTCGCCCGAGCGGCAGCGGGCGACGGCGTCAGCAGGCGGTGGTCTTCAGCGCCAGTCATGAGGCCACGTGCGTTCCTTGTTGGTCAAGCTTCTTGCTGCAGAGCGTCGTCCGTTGCGGTACTGCCCGTTTCAGCTATCACCTCACCTCTCAGCGTCGTCTCGTGTGGAGCTGCTCACGAATTGTGAACCCATTTCCGTCTGAGTTCATCTTGTGATCAGATCTGATACAGTCAACTCAAGTGTCCGCTTAAGTACGGTTCGAAATGACGTGAACCGGTTCGGTCCGGGGTAGGTGTGCGTCTGGCCCGGTCCGGTTGACTTTATTGCCCAGTCACAAGGCCGACGTCTAAACCAGCCATCCATTTAGGTCCCCTGTCTGTGGCGACGCCTGTTGTTGGTGCAGCCAGCACTGCCACTCTAACAGGGAGCTCAGTAGAGAGAGAAGCAACCATGGTAAGCAAGAGCCGTTCGAGATGGCGCGGCGCGCGCGCGCGCCCGCCACGGCGCTAGGCGGTGGGAGCGGGGACGTACGACCGAGACCGATCGGCGACGCGTGTAGACGTAACGAGAGCGTGCAATCGCGGCGGAAATCGACGCAGAACTGGCGACGAACGAGGCGGATGTGTGGCCGACGAAAACATCGACGAGCTCGCGAACACGGGCGTGTTATGACGCGCTACAGGCTCGGCAGCAGCGTCTACAGACCACTGTGGGTTGTCGCGATGCCATCGCTGAAGAGACGGTGGCTCCGACGACACGCGAATCGTGATGGAGTCGTGGTTGATGGCGAGGATTGCGCGTCCGATTGTTGAACGCCGTGTTCGACTCAGCCGTCGATCTCATCGAGCCTCGAGTCTTCGGCGTCCCGTTCCCCTTTCTCGCACTGCCTAGCACCGTGGCGTTTCTGCGTGTGCGCTGCCGCCGACATGTCTTGCATGACCGGTTGTATTGACGCTGTTGTTTGCGACGTGTTCCACAGCCGCCGAAGACGCAGCAGAAGACGAAGGAGCAGAAGATGGCCGCCGCCATGGCGGGTGGCCGTAACAAGGGCAAGAAGAAGTGGTCGAAGGGTAAGGTCCGTGAGAAGGTCGCCAACAAGGTCCTCTACGACCAGGAGGCCTACGAGCGTCTTCTCGTCGAGGTGCCGAAGATGAAGCTCATCACGGCCTCGGCCGTCGTCGAGCGTCTTAAGGTCACGGCCTCGCTCGCCCGTGCCTCGATCCACGAGCTCGAGGAGAAGGGCCTGATCCAGAAGGTCCTCTCGCACCACGCGCAGCTGATCTACACCCGCGCCGCCGCCGCCCAGGAGGAATAAGCGTTTGCCTCGCGATCGAATGGATGCCCTTCTCGGAATGGATGCCGAACTGTAATACATGGAGAAAATGAGCTCTCTCTTGGGGTTTCTTTCTCTCTCTTTCTGACGCTACCAATCTGATGTTGGCTCTACTTCTGCGTGAATGCTGCCGCGAGAGCCTGCTTCTGGCGGTTGCGGTGCTGCTGTCGTGTGAGTTTCGCCCTGTCCAGACCTGAACGGAAGAGCTTGCTCTCCGGGTCGGAGAGAACCGCGGCCTCCAAATCTTGGACCGCCTCGTCAAACTGTTTGGTCTGGACGTAGGCCTGGCTGCGTCGATAGCGCGCTTTGGTGTGTTGAGGGTCCAGCGCTAACGCCTGTGCGCTGTGGTTGATGCAGGCGTCCATGCGGCCAAGCTTCCAATGGCAGGTCGCGAGGTTGGTGTGGCACGGAATCGCGACGGCGTTGACCTTTTCCAGTTCTTCAGCGGAGAAATGGCACTGCGACGTAGGGCACGCGAGCCACTGAAGCGCCGTCTCGTAGGCGCGCACGGCCGCCTTGAGTTTATCCTCTTTGAAGCGGTCGTTGCCGCGCTGACGGTGGAGCGCCGCGCGGCGAAGCTTGGCGTCGAACCACGACGAATAAGGTTCATTCTCCACAACCCCATTCGACGCAGGCCCACCATCTAGCTTGACCACACAGTGAAAGCTATCACCCGCGCGATCGTTCGCCACTCCTGCACCCCCCAGAACTGCTTTAGGCACGGGGAAACTCGCCTCATTCGCGTGTGCGGGCTCCTTGACCAGCAGTACCTTGCGCGCTTCTCGTCGGATTTCGGGGATAACCTCTGGATGAAGCGTACCCACACGCGCACCACGCGCTTCGCCAGTCTTCTCGTCGTCATTTGCACCCAGCCACTGCGTCGGAATCGCGCCGTGTGCGACGGAAACCGAGCGCGACTCGTCCGCATACACGTGCCATTCCATCTCGGTCATCTTGCAGCAATCCTTCCAGTGAATCCAAATCGTACCCTCAGCGTAACCCTCCGTACCCCACTTCGAGCTCCTCGCCTTTTCACACCAAGGCCACGAGCGTCACGACGGCCATGGCGAACCCCAACAGGCCAAGCCGCAGCGACAGAGCGCTGCAGGCGTAGTACCGGTCCCACTCGTTGCGGAGACACATGAAGTCCTCGAGCTCGCAGTTCCAGTGGCCGCACTCGCCGAGGTGCGTGCACAGCAGGCGCGCCGAGTTCTCGAGGCAAAAGTCGTGCGTGATGCACGTGTTCGCCGACACTTGCGCGCACGAGCAGCGCGACTTGGACATCGCAAGCTGGTGGAGCGTGTCGCTGCGCAGACACTCATTGGAGCACATCGCGGACCGCAGATCGCTCTGCTCCACGGGGCCGTACTTGCCGGCGCGCAGGTCCTTGATGTACTTGATGCGCGACTCGCACACCGTGGCCATAATGAAGATGTCGGCTCCCTCATCCGAGTTGATGAAGTCGTGGTAGAGCTGCACGTCGCAGTCGAGGCCGTCGTCGAGGCGCCGGTGGGTGCTGTTGAGAAGGCGTGGTGCTGCCAGGGGCTGTTTTTTAGACCTGGTCATGGAGAGGCGGCCCGTGCCATTGCTGTGGGCTGACAGCGACGCAGATGCAGTCGCGCAATGGTATTGACACGCGAGTAGTATGAGAAGCGAGAGGATCTGCGATAGCTTCCCCATTTTGGGCAGGCAAAGTGGCGGATGATGATCCGCTCGCGATGCAACTCGGGCACGAAAGGTCACGACGTCGGTAGCCTATTCATTGGTCGTATAATGGAAGCCACTGGCCAATAATCGAATTTATCAGTATATATTTAGACCAATCCTTGTGAGAAATGAGAAGGTTAGACCAAAACGTCACGCGGTGGTTCCGTTCCGACGAAGCGTCTATTATTATGCGCCAGCACTGCAGACCAGGATTCGGATTACCCTAAAACACGAAAAGCGAAGTTGCTTCCGCGTCCCAGAATATGTTCCGTCTACGGACGAAGAAAAGAAAAACTCTCGGAAAAATTCCTCCTAAAACCGCTTGCGAAAAATACCCTCGTCCCAGCATTCTATTCCGGGAACGACTCGCATTTTCTATCGCAAACGGGAGGCAGGGTCAGCACGGGACGCGGCAACGCGAATTCTGCGGGGGGTTTGCGCGACGCGGCTGGTTCTCGCGCGGGCATCGGCGTGGCGCCGTTGAATGTGAGTGGGAAGCTTTCTCATCTATCGTGGGAGCTTGTTGCCGTTGGAGAGTTCTCGTCGTCAGTCGTTTTCTCGCCGTTAGTGGCTTCCAAGTCGCCTTCCCTCCTCTGACCGTACATTTTGCTTCTCATTCTCCGTAGCTAGGCACCGCGAGCACAAGTGGACGGCTGTCTCGCGCTTTTGAACATCTCGTCACACCGTAGCACTCCACACGTGTCATTTGAGGGATCCTGGTGAGATCCTGGCCAACCGACATGGATGCGTTCGGCTTCGTTCAGCCGATTCGTAGCCATCCGCGAGGCGCGAGAGCTCTGGTGCCATGCCAGCCACGCCCACGCGACGCAGCCCTCGTATCGTTGAGCGACAGAGCCGGTCGCCCACGGCTCGAGAGTTGATGCGCATGGAAGCCCAGGACACGTTCACGCGCCGTGTTTCTCCGCGTGTCGGTAGTGCGGCGTCAGTGTTGACGACGATGACCGCTGGGCAAGGCCATCGCACGCGATCGACGACGCGAACTATTCGAGAGCCAAACACGGGGATGAAGAGACGCGCGTCTCCGCACGGCTCCGACGGTGGCGACTCGGTCAGTGACGAGGAGCACGAATCTGCGGGCGGCGGAGAAGGCAAGGAGGACCAGGATGCTGAAGAAGAAGATGACGATCACGAGGATGAAGAAGAAG